>JARJLF010000526.1:0-175292 GCA_029378395.1 Mycena leptocephala | reverse complement strand
ACTTGCATCCCGATTTTTTCCTGGCTTGAGAATAACACGCGCGGAGCGTCCCGATGTTGGTCCCACAAGCCACCCAAAATCTGCTGAGACAAAGTCGGCAACCATTAGAGATACACCCTCTCCCTTTTTGCGTGGCTTGATTGAGGCGTCCTTGTGCCTCCAGCCTTTCTGTGTCGATCGTGGGCGTAAAATATCGACTCATCGTGGTACCAGATGACGACCCGCTTCCCGGAAGCAACCATTGCTTCAACCCCCTCTGTAATGTCCTTCCCATCCTTGTCGAAAACTCGCATTCGACGACGGAACTGCGAAAGTCTCGGGACATAGACCTTGTCCCTTTCTGCACGAACATCTGCCCTTTCGTGTCCGTCCACATACTGCCCCTTCAACGGAGAAGCAAAACGAAACCCAAGAGCATGCAGATACCGCTTCGCTGTTGCCGAAGAAATCTGTTTTGTGATCCCGTACTTCCGCATGATATCTTCGCGCCTGAGCCAAGCCTGAACTTTGGCAGAAGTAATCCCCAATTCCCTCCCCTGCTCATCCTTTGTCGATCCGAGTATTTGCAAATATTCCATGAGTTCATTGCATAGGTCCTCGTTGACCAGAAGCGTCTCGTTCCAATTACCATATGGATTTTCTGGCAGGACAGACCGATCGGCGATGTACTGGCGGGCGAGACGACGCAAAACACGGGCACAGTAGTTACCGCGGCGCAATGTGATAACCGCATTCATCGAAGCTTTTTTCCACTGGCCATGAGTCGCAGCCGAGGGATGAGTGTATAGGGCAAGAAGACTCTGGATCCCCTCGACGCGCGATCGCGTAAAGGGGTCAAGATGGGGATCAATGTATCCGGGGCCTTTCTTACGCGGTGGGCGAAGAACTTTGCCAATGTCCTGTAAAGCTGCACGAGCTGCCTCAATAGTTGGTGCTTCACGTCGCCGTCCCTCGGTAGCTGCAGCTGCCTTCTCCCGTTGCTGGGCACGCTCAGCCAACTCTGCCTCAGTAGGGAGCGGCGATGTAGGGCTGTTATTTCTTGACACAGAGTCCAGTGATGCAGAGTCAACTGAATCAGGAGGGTTGATCGACGACGCGTAGTCAATCGATCCGTTATGGCGACGTGACGTAAAATGAAAGTCCAAGCTGTCAGAATCGGAGACACTAGATGTATCGTCAAACATTCTCGCGGGACGTGGGGATCTCTGAGCAAGAATTGAGTCGTTATCATCAAAAACCCGAGGACTGGCAGATCTCCGAGATGGCGAGAGTTTGTTGAGCAGCCGAGGGGGTAAGTCCTTCCAGAAACGGCCGAGAGACGCCGATTTAGCACCCAGAGACGTTGATTTGGCAGGAGAGACACGAGTGTCTGCGGAGAAAATCCCAAACTGGGAGCGAGCGTCGGTTGGTAGCCTGTCAAAGTCGCGTACAAAGCTTGGTCCCGGCGTCGTGAAAAAGTCATCGTCTGGGCACGAACGCGTCCCGAATGAACCCGTCTCGGAGATATCATCATCCGGGGGCTGGTCAAGTACACTCTCGGTATTCTTAATTTAGGTCAGCAACAGGAAAAAATAGAGTAAGCAAATGAGAATACCCGGGCATTTTCCTTATCATCGCCAATTCTCCTCTTCTTTTTCCGCGGCGTCAGGATCTCTAGAGCCCGCTTCGTGCCGGTTCTGATGGAGTTGACGGCCGCATCCCAGTTCTTACGTGCTGCAGACTTTTTCTTGGACAGCCGTGGCATCGAGAAGTGGCGTGTACGGGATTCGGAGAGATGGCTGTCGTAATCCGGTTTCAGCCGACTGAGTACGCCATGATACGGGCCAAAAAGTTGTATTATGTCAGTATAGCCCTATATGTACATTTCTTCGTATCCAAAACTCGACCGATCCGTACCAAAAATGCGAAATTTGGGTGTAAATGTGACAGAGACATCAGGACATCCCAAAAAGGAATGTCACGCACAGGCACGTGAGGTGGGTTGCTGATGAACGAGCCCTACCTTAGCTCGCCTCGGTGCCTTACGAGCCATGGATTATCACATTTCATCTGATACATATATTACGTGATTAAAGATCCCTGAAGGCGTTGACCACGCATCTGCCATCAGGTCGTATTTGACAGCGCAGTTTCTGACGCCCAATCGAAAGTACGCACCGGAATCAACGTCTAACCTCCTTGGACACTGGGACAGCTGTACGATGTCTATATGGGGCATTATTATCCCATACCTCATGTCCTTGAGGGATAACTACCGGTGGCGCAGTGCCGATCGGGAAACCTGACCGATCGAATGGCACAAACGCACGCACCGCATGTTGTACCACATGTTTTATATCGTCGAGTCCGGCGTGGTCATCCTTTCGACCAAAACCAGCATGTCAAAGTGTTCTAGGTTATCCCTCATTTGTAAGCACGCTTTATATGCTGTACTATTTCGACCAAGTGTTCATCAATTTTTACCCGAGACGGCCGAGAAAATTTCTTTTGGATTAAGGCAATTTTTGCAAAAAAGATCGGTGTGACCTGTGACCGAACAGTTGGTTGAAATAGTACAGTACAGTAAGCGCAGGGACTACGCAAGTTACTGCAATGGAATGAACGAGAGCGATAGCAATGGGGGATCAGAAAAATCGGGGCTGTTTAAACAGAGCCAAGCAGCCCGGAAAATATGAAAAGCGCCGTTCACACCTTGTGCGGCGCAAAAACAGTGCCGAAATGGGCGCCTAGTCTAGCTTATGGGAAAATTAAAACTTGACGGCATGCATAGTCGATGCAGCCAGCATCAGCGTGTTGTACACAGGATCGTGGGTGCAATCCCTCCATATATATGAAGAGATAGCTTTGCGGACCTCGAGATCCCTGCTTGCGCCATCCATGCCCATAACATTGTCTGTCGCAAACCATCCTGCCAACCCTGTCGCACTCGGCGCAAATGTCGGTCTGACGGGGAAAGAACTACTGCACAGCTCGTCCCAGAACCGTTATAAGAATGTAGAGGTCCTGCAGTTCGCGCTCTCGGACCAAGAATCATCGTATGTCCCGACCGAGATTGTCATGCGTGTAGAGATTTATATAACAATGTGTGCAGTGGGCGCGATTTCGCAGCGAAGATCTCGCACCTCGTACCAAAGCGCAACGGATTCGTCCACACCGTCATTGCGGCATACAACGAGCATCATGCGCTCATAATTCGCCCCGACGACGTCTGGCTCGCGATCCTCTGCCAGTTCAACTTCTTCCTGAACGCCAACGCTGAACTCCTCCGCGCCAACTTCGTCGCGCACGAGGGCAAGAAGAAGCTCATCCTCGACGGCATCGGATCCCGCCACAGCGTTGACTTCGGCGCCATGGCACGCGCTATGGTAGGCCTTATCGAGAAGAATATCGTCGATCCTACGCTACGCGAATGGATCATCCCGAAATTCAGCACGACAACCACCACTGATACCACGGCGGGCGCTGTGATTATGATGGCGACCCTCAAGGCCTACTTCTCCTACGAGATCCAGCTATGTTGCGGGATCCCGCGCGTCACTCTCAAAGGCGATAAATCCGACTGGGTGGAAATCCTCAGGCGGCTGGAGAAGCTGAAGGAGTACGGCCTCGAGACTACAGCATGGTATCACCTGCTGCGCCCCGTTATCTCTCGTTTTGTCGCGGCCTTTGACGCGCCTGAGAGCCAGGACAACGTTGATTTCTGGCAGAGGGTCGCGCACTTCCACGGAGGCGGCAGCGGGCCCACTTATGTTTCCGGGTGGATCAACGCATTCAACGTGTTTGGCGCGGAGGGTGCTTGGCTAGGAAATCGTTTAAATAAGGTCAGTTGCAGCTTGCCCTTTCCTCTTGCTGCCTTTAGCCTTGGCCCTCGAAAGTTGACTAAAATCTAGGGCGTGGATTCGATGGAGGCGGAGTCGCTGACCGCGAAGGAATTCTGGGCCACTTATGCCAGTCATGCGTCCAAAGACCTGGTCCTCGATGGGACACCGTTTCACTGGTTGGACAGCAGCAAGTTACCCCCAGGCTTCGCCGAGGTGGACGTCAAGCTGGTCGACAACGGGGAATTGTTTGACTGCATGATGACCGCAGGCGTGATTGGCATGAAGGTCTCGTCCAGCGGGGACGTAGCTCTCTCGCCCACCGGCTCAGATGACACGGTGCAGCCAGTTTCCGGATGGTGGATATTCATAATGAATGAGACGGCCGCCGCCACACCCTCGATGAGTGATGCACACTCGGAGTCCTCGGAGTATGATGCAGACTCGGAGAGTGATGATGGTTGGTGTGAGGTATGGGCTTGCGGCATGCGTTGGCTTCGCCAATGCCTGATCGGAGATTAGATTAGATATCAACGAGCAGTCGACGGTGCTTCGCGCCGTCTCCCACTGGACTGTAATCAGCTAGTCTCTCTGGACAGACCCTTTATCGTTTCTAGCTCGTACCTCGCTCAATAAAGTCTGTTAGTTACTGCGTAAATTAAGTAACCGGCGGCCTGCGTTATTATGTACGATTGTAATAGCCGAGACTCACTTGGGTACGTCCTGGATGCGGCTGAGACGCGTTGCGAATCCTCTGGCAGAGTTCAACGCATTTCGAATGCAAGACTGAAATTAACACTTTTGATAAACTTGTGGTGCGTTCGGGAGTCGTTTCCGGCGTGAAAGGTGCTCAAACCAATATCTTTCCCCAATTTCAGTCTGTTTCAGTCGGAAGCGACCCAATCCTAGACTCGTCACCAGTCTGCCCAAAGATGACAAAACCTAGTGCAAGCACTATGTGCCAGCAGCACGCTCGAGCACGTATATATATATTCCACAAGCGGCTGCTCGGCCGCTTCGCGGCCTCGCATCCCCTTCCGTTGGGGGCGACATTCAACTGTGGAGATTGATGTTGAGAATTATATCAGCTTGAGAATAAGTACCGAGAAGTCTGCCCGTTGTTACTCACCGTCCGATGAAAGGCGGCAGGGGCAGATAGATTCCGTTGCTAGTTCACATGTCGAAGTTATTTAAAGGCCAGTCAAAATGCGGCAGAGGACGGCTAGGACGGCACTGCGGAGTTAGAGGTGCCCACTAACTTCACAAAGAGCTCGAGGTGCGGATTTTGCACTTCGTTAATTGGATCATCCGCCGAGCCTCAACGCAGAGAAAGACAAATTTGGGTTGAGCTTATTTGACAGATGGCGCAGCCAAGAGGCCGTAGTCAAAGATGGAGATTGTTTGACGCAAACACATTATAATGCAATGCTGGAGGTGCTTAGGCTTTCAAGTGCATGAGGACTGATTGGCACTGAATGAGATAGAGTGTTGAGATAAAAATAAATAGCCCACCAAAGGTGGGAAGCACTTGAGTACACATCGTGGGAAGCGCTCCGGTACCAATCAGGCAGTGCTGGCATTGGGGCACTTTTCCAAAGATTTGGGTAGACTTGACCAAAAGCGGAGTTTAAAGGCTTCAGACGGACACACGTAATTTTATAAAGAGAGAGAGAAGCAAAGGGCTTTGGATTCCAGATTTTTTCAAGGTTGTCAAATTCTGAGACTATTTTCGATTCTGATTCAGAAAATATAGACCTCAAGGTGGGAAGTGAGGTGGTTGTTGAGTTAGAGGGGGGGTACATTATTGCCATATTTGGTTAATCAGTTGTTATCAGTTGAGCACAGCCTCTCCAAACGCAGTAGGTGATCACGTGTTCCGGCAGTCGGCCCAGAAGGCAAGGATTTTCTTTGCATGAAATTATATGCCAGACCAACCTAAATCATCTGGGGGATCACCTTGAGCATAATTAACACCTCCGATGCCCGAAATACCCTGCTGGTAGGCCTCCAGAGCATTTGATCCCTTCCCAAAAAGGGAATTTCCTTTTTTGGAGAGGGGGAGGGGTCACCGATTTCTCTGAAAAAAAAGTTTCGAGATATAGTGCAAATTTCGTGGATCCGATCCCCCTTGAGAGTCGGGCATCCATCTGTGCTGCTCATGCGCTACTCTGCTGCACTCCGCACCAGCCTGCTTGACACCATTTCAGATATATTCATTGGCATCCACCTCATACTCGGACACCATTATATAAATCTCACAGCGTCGGTGTGACTTATCTGCGTCAGTCAACATCAACTTGACCATTCGTCTGCACCGCTCATGCGCTACCATGCTTGGCTCTGCCTGGTCTGCTTGACCACCCTCGCCTCCACTCGTTTACCTCTTTCTCGGACACAATTAGACCACTATCTCTCTCCTCAGTCTGGCAGCCTGTCTTTCAGACTCCCCGCATGTGTTCTGTTCCCAACAGCTCACCCAAATTTGTATGGTTCAATCTCGAGGTCATACATGCCAGGAGATCTTATAGGCCCATTTTTTTTACTGTCTGTACCCAACACAAAGAGCGCTATCCAAATTATGTTGAAGTAATGTCGTGCCGCTGGGCGAATCGCCGTCAAATGTGTTCTTTTCGAGATTCCTAGGTCCCAAACTGCTCTAATACGTTTATGCTTATCACCACAATGATTCTGCTGGATACTGGAGTTTGCGGAAACGAAGACCGTGCGAGTCTCGCTGCGTGCCGTGCTGCCTGCACGGCATGTCCTGCCGGATTTCGTCTTGCGAGTCGCCGATTTGCGCATCTGCAGAGCCTTTAGCCAGGCCACCGACTCCCTCTTCTCGGCTTCAACCTCGAGTTCGATGCGAGCCCGCTCATTCGCGAGTTCATGTGATTCACGCGACTTCCGAATGGTCGTAGTGTGACGCGTGGCGTTTCGTGCTGTACGGTGGTACGCCTCATTGTGCGAGTTCACGAGAACACCGGATTGGATGGAGAGTGCTATCTTGCAGGCGACTCGTTCATCTAGTTTACGTGCGCTGAAAGGTATTGAGCAAGATCAGAGCTTCTATGCGATAATGCGGAAAAAATACCTCTCACTGCGTTCCCAGGCCGCGGAGACAGAACGTGTGTCTGTGGACGGACGTGTGCCGAGATGTCTTGGCAGACCCTGTCGCCATGACGGCTGCACAGCTTGGTTTCCCTAGATGGCCATGTGGCGGCCGTCATGTAGACAAACCCTTCCTCCCTGTGTGTCCACGTCGCGACATCCTCTGCATAACACCTCGCCCAACCTCTGCTTTCCGCCTTGCCTAGCTACTTGCAATATACGTGCTACCAACTGGCTGCCTGTACTGTGTTATGATATAAATGACTTCATAAAAGTTTAATCCTGATTTATGGAGACCTCCGACCCTGGTCGTTGTAAGGCACGAGTCGTGGTCAGTTGTAGTGGGGCCCCTCCGGTCTTTGACACTCGCCGTCCTTTACGCTCACCATGCATCGTCGCGGCGGCCACCAACAAGCATCCAACATGCACCCAACGCATTACATGGAGGTTCCTCCTGGAGACCCGTAAGTGTCGCATTCAGTAGCTTTAGAATTCGTCTCAGTGAGTCTGCAGCTTTCAAGATCTGTCCCAAGGTGGTACTTTACAAGGTCAATCTAGTCACATTGGCCTTGGGCATCCTCCATATGTAGTGGCCACAAATGATGCACAATTTGCTCACAGTCCCGTAGCTTTACACAGCAGGCATCTGCCACCGCTTATGAGCGGCTTATGGGCCGCTTATGTGTGGCTTATGGTGTTTTGCTTTGTAATCTAAATTGATCTGGCCTGTGTTCGAATCCGGCTAGTTGCATTCTTTTTCAAAATCAGGTATTTTCCTGGAGCAGTCTAGAGAAGGTCAAACTACAGTGTGCCTCAAATTTAATAGCTCATTGAACATTCTTGAAAGTGAAAGCCCTGTCAAGAATTTGACAGCCAGGGTATGTACACAGTGAAAATTATCTCTTGGGAAAAAATCAAACCAGGCTGAGGCAGAATGACCATTCTCAGTGACAATCCTCTCTGGGCCTGGTCTGATCAGATCTGGTGCATATTCTGATCTTTTGATTAAAGATATTAGTATGTGAGTTTTTTGCCTTGCATTGATAAAGCACACTGAACCAATTTCATTCAGATGGCAAGAAGAAATAATCCTATGGTTAAAACTGGCAGGGACCCAAGGTCTTGCTAGCTGAAGGCTCTCAATGTACCTGGATTTATGATTTTCACACATTATAGTCCATGCACAGTGCTGGCATATTAACCACCTTCAAAAATGGGACAATGCATTAAACTTGTTGGCAAGACAGTACCAACTATGTGTAAAGTCATACAGGTAAATTAAAGATTTCTGATGTACCTGCAGTTAACAAAAGGTTTTTAGGAATAAGTCAACTTGAATGAAATTGGTTCAATATACTTTATCAATGCATGTCAAAAAACTCAAAAATACTAACATCTTCAATCAAAAGATCAGAATATGCACCAGATCTGATCAGACCTGAGCATATGGGCCCAGAGAGGATTGTCACTGAGAATGGTCATTTTGCCTCAGCCTGGTTTGATTTTTTCTTCCCAGAGATAATTTTCACCATGTACATACCCTGGTTGTCAAATTCTTAACAGGGCTTTCACTTTCAAGAATATTCAATGAGCTATTAAATTTGAGGCACACTGTATTTTGACCTTCTCTAGACTGCTCCGGGAAAATACCTGATTTTGAAAAAGAATGCACCCAGCCAGATTCGAACACAGGCCAGATCAATTTAGATTACAAAGCAAAACACCATAAGCCACACATAAGCGGCCCATAAGCCACTCATAAGCGGTTGCCGCTTATGGATCCATAAGCGGTGGCGGGTGCCTCCTGTGTTACTCATGCTGCTAATATACAACCATCGACGCTCAACACTCCAACTTCCCGTAATGCCTTCGGCCGCTCTACCTCGCTCAATGCCATTCCTTCGACGCAAGAAAGCCCCGCTTACAATGTCCTGAATACACCGAGGCCGACAAATCGATACCAATCCTCAGCAAGAACCGTTGAGTACCACGACGCACAGTATAATGTTCCCACCACCCAGACTCAGCTCGATAGACTCATCGGGATGGTTCAAACCCTTATGGAGGATACGCGGGAACTCAAGCAAGATAATCAGCAACTCAAGGCACGGGTCTCGTTTCTCGAGGCGAGTGCTCACACTGATCTGCCCACCACGTCGTATTGGGGCATTGCGGCTCGGCACGGTTGATCGACTCAGTTGAAGGCAAGATCTCTCCGGCGGTGTGGCCACCAGATGGCTGGTCAAGAGTCGGACAAATCTGACATTGATCCAGCCCTGCGCGAGCGTGTGGTCAGCGAGTCCTCCGTTGACACAGATACTGGGGTGACGGATTACAGCACAAACTCAGAGAGTGATGCAATGGGGGATGACGATTCCATCCTTGCACTGGCAGATAAAAAGGTGCTCCAAGTGTGTATTTGACACTGCCCGACTTGTACTCGCTTACCTAGCTTGCAGAAATATACAGCGAAAGCCTTTCGTCGTTTCTGTCATGCTGAAGGCAATGATTGGCCAGACCCAACCGTCGCTCGCACAAACCCCATCACCCACCAGACCTACCCAACACCATTCTTTCAGTTCGATGTTTCGGATACATGAAACGAGCAGATCATCAAGGGAGTAGCTCGCTTGGTTGCTGGCAAATTGGAGGTGTGTCCACCGGGATTCAGCCACATGATCATGCTCATCATTCTGTAGAACCCCAAATGTTGGCCGGTGGGTCTGCAGCATCTCCGAGAGTCGGGTACAAAGCCTTGGGACGACGAGCTGATTGTAGATCTGGCGCGGTAGGTGCATGATGGCGTGGTGGGAGCGGCTGACTACTTAAGATGGAGAGCATGGGAACCCCGCACCCGTATGTAAGCCCAAATCGATGGCACTAATGGGTGGGGCTGGCGAGGTCAGGTGAAAAAGTCAGTTCATAGAAAATATTCCTAACACCATTCTGAAAAGCTTCTATGAAAGATCTGGGTGAAAATATACACTGGGCGGTCACCATAAAGACATTTCATTTTTTCATTGCTGAACCTTTAGGTTTGGCTACCCAGGGATGGATTTCGGCCTCTTTTGCTACATGTACAAACAAAGATTTCGTCATGCAACATTGGTCATCGCAGAAACAAAATCTAAAGAAAATGGGGCAAGATGTGGATGTAAATTACAGTACCAGGATACATTTATGAGCTTAATACCTGCTTGAATCCTCGGGTGCAATCCCATAGTCATTTCTGCTTTGTGTTCGGAACAATGTCCGAGATTAGTCATTTCAGCTTATTGATCGCAGCTTGCCGCGCTGTTAAGTTCGACTTTGCTTCCAAGACAGACTCTACAGTAGTACAACATACCTGTGCTCATCCTTCGCAGGTTGTATTGTAACCTCCATGTCCTCTGGCTACTTTCTGTGATGTACTGGTACCACTGTATCCGCTGGGTTCATGCCCCTGTTGTGTTTATTTGGAATGGGTGATTGATTCTGAGGCTATCTGAGACTCTGAGCTCTGTCCACACACAACTCTAAGCCTCTGGGCACCTAATTCCGTGTGATGTTGGCGCCATGCACATTTTATTGACCAATTTTTCTATGACTGCATTTCTGACCTGATGCCCTGGCTTCAACTGGTTCAATATTGTTTGTAGCTGAACTTGTAGAGGTTCTGACATTAGACAAAAAAAAAATAACTCAGGTCTTCCAGTTGCACAGGTCAGCATTCCCCCAGTCTCTCCCCCATTTTTCTGACGAAACTGGACCATTAGCATACGTTGAATGGTCGAGCTGCTTGGAACTAGGGTTCCCTCAATGGTTACTATCATTTGACTTCATCTTCCTGTCATCATCCTGATACTGAGAAGTGAGGACACAACCCTTTGACAAGACTTTTTTTTCGCATCAGACAGACATCCTTTTTGCCTTCATACACTGACTCCTTGCCAAGATAATAATTGCCCTATTTCTTTGTAACTTCTACTAGGTCCCAGCTGAGGGCCTGGAGCTCTGGAAATCAGGTCGGTGCAAACAGCCCAGATGGTCATATAACAGGGATCATGTGAGTGGAAGCCCCTATCTTTGTGAATCTATTTAAACTGAAGCTCCGATTCCAGCGTCGGTATTCTGCCAATTTTGGGCACTGAACCCTTATGCTTCTCAATTTCTTATTCAGATAAAATGTTTATTGTAATTGAGAATGGTTGTTAGTATTGTAAAACACATTAGGTTGTGCTCATCCAATCCGATTATTTTAAGCTCTTCCACTATTTGAACCTAAAGTTGGTATAGTAGGGATTTTGCGCAAGTGTTGACCCCCCTTGACCTAATGGTTCAGCACCTACCTCAAAGAGGCCCAATCCCAAGTCATAGGAAAGTGTTTCTATGTGCTTTTCAGCTCAAATGGCGCACTTTTGAGAAAATTGCACCAAAGATTTGGAATGTACAGCCACAACACAGCCACCTTGGGCTATGGGTTCCTCAGGTTTTGCTGAGTCTACCAAGAAGTCTATAAGACTTCATTGCCCAAAATTCAGTCCCAGGACTGTCATACAAGAGGAAAATAATTAAAATTTTCTCCAGAATCCAAGATTTGGAGCCTCCCACATGGCCTGATTTGTAAGAGTGCAGGGTTCCCATGCTCTCCATCTTAGCGGCGTTGTAGGGGTGGCGTAGCAGTCGTGACATAGGGCGGGCGAGGCGGGGGAAGGTACAGCTGTTTTGGAAAGTTTAGAGGGGTTTCGTAAATTGTTGATGCTCAATTTGTGCTTACCATTGTTTACTGATTGATCTTCGGCTGTCGACGCCGACGCTCCGAATACATCCAGACTTGGCCTAAATAACTCGTGGTAGCGCGCTTCGCGGCAAGCCCACTATCTCCCCATTTTGTCCTGTGCTTCTCTCGATGAATAATATATTTGAAGCTGAACTGTTGAACATAGACTCAAATTCCACGAAGATCACATCATCATCTATGAGCAGAGAAGATTTTGAGCTGTATGAGGTTGCCACTTTATCCCTCCGGTGCTGCTCTGGTACTGTATTATCTTACGGTGCTCTCAGTGTTTCCATAGAGAGCCCTGAGGAGAAAAGCTGCCAGTGGAAACCTCCATAAACTGTAAATTGAACGATATATGGCAAATATTGCTGAATCTGAGATCAAGAGCTACACGGTGACGCCGGGTACAATGAGAAGCTTATACCAGTCTATGTCCTGCCGGGTGCATTAAGAAACTTACATTTGAAGGTGGAGGAGTGACTTCCGAGTATATCGAAGTCGCAGATGTAACAGATACTTTGAAAAGGTACATTTCTTGAGTGTTGCAGTCGACCACTAAGGCTGATCAGGCATCGTTGTAAATATTGTACCCTCGAAAATTAAATAGAAATTGTACCCCTCATGGCAGAACTTTTTGAGGTGATTTAATTTGGGAGCAGCCATGATCATTAGTTAAGAATATATATGCACAAGTGGGAAGCAGGGCCCAAGATTTTGTGGCGACGAACCTGTGCTCAGCTTGGTCTGGGGTTGCTGTGTTGCATGTAGTTGACAGCTTGGTTGAAACTCCTAGTGTTCAACTTGCGATTTGACAGAAGAAGGTTCGGGAATTCTCTGGATTCAGATTGCTGGCAGGTAGGTTGTGGTGTTGTAGCGGTTAGGTTCTGAACCGAACCCGAACCTCCTTGAATACAGACTCAGCATCAGAAGGTTATCTGAGCCGAACACCGGGTGGGGTTCGAACATGCCAAAACCATCTGGTGGTAGATTTTGTGTTCGAACCCGATGCAACTGCTCCGAATATTTTACAATCCACACTCCAAGTTGGCTCGTGAAGTATCCAGAGTTAGACTGAAAATGGTGAGAACCATACATTGTACTCTGAATGTTGTAATCAGTCCCAAAACAATTGTAAGCTTCACTCAGACTGCGCTGTAGGTCTAAATCAAGTAGGGCCAGTATGTTTCAGCTCCAGACTTTCATGTATTTGGGCAATGGGAAGGCAGCACAAAGTGTCTAGAGCCGAAAGTCCCTCTTAGGTGAGAACCGGACCACCTGCGGACCTGTCCTTGGATTTGACTGGGATTATATTTTTGGACTAAAAAAGGACATAATCTATCATTTAAACTCTGCCTAACAACCTTCGTTTGGAAATGAGAAATAAAAAAATAAAAAACTGCACATTCCGGGGCTCGAACCCACCCGGACTTCTGAAGGTTTGGTGTTGTTAGAAACCGAAGCATTCGAAATATGGTGGGGCTTCTGCCAGATTAGGGCACTTTAGGACCCACTACTAAAGATAGTGGGCATCTTAGTTTTATTTGGTGTTCTACGTGAGGCAATGGTATACAGTGCTTCAATATGGTCCAGAAGGAAAACCAGGTCGCTTCAAGACCTGCACGCCTGCGGTTACGTCGTTGTGGGGTGCCCATCAGTCATCAGTGGTAAGCACAAATCGAGCATCAACGATTTACGAAACCCCTCTATGGATTCCAAAACAGCTGTACTACTAGTGACAAGTAGTGTAGGTGCAGGGAGACACGTTGACAGCGTGCAGCAAGAGCACGACAGCCTGGTTGCGCGGATATGACGTTAGGGCGCTGTTTATAATTCCCAGGACCATTATAAACAGTTTTTAATTCCGGGTTTGTAAACAGGGCGTTTATAAACGTGTTTATAAACACTTACTGTAAAAGAACCAAAAACAATCTTTTCCGAGTCGGATGGGTTTTGGCAGTTTTTCGCCTCAATTTCGCGCCAGGCGAGCGAAGGCAACCCAACCTCCGGACCTGGGCCTTCGTACGACCTCTGGAAGGCTCAGCAGTTGAACTTAGGTTCAGCAATGCCCAGAATTCAAATCAGTCTAAATCAGTTTGGCAGTATTCTGAATCATCCGAGGGACACCTTTCATACTGAGGTTAGAGGTCATCCTTTGGACATTATTTTCACTGGCGGTCATCCGATTTCTGGTCAATTTTGTGTGAGGTTGGACAGTACCAAGCACTGCCACTGTGAATTAAAAACCGGTACTTTCAGCTCGACCATTTAAAAACAGGTTTATAATCTGCTGTTTATAAACCGGTTTACAAACCGGACTTATAAACAGCGCCCTATATGACGTAGTGCACTGATTGGGATGTCGGCCTGATGGCGGCTAATCGGCATGTCGGTGGGCCAGGATGTAGGGGGAGTTGGCATCAGGAAAATACTACTTTCCTAATTTCCCAGAAAGTTCCCCCTAACTAGGTTCTCCATAATAAATGAGGCCGAAGAAGGGCTAATATAGGATAATGGTGGTAATTTAGGCTATATTTCCAACATTGCCGTGGTATCCTTGGAAGAAATAAAAAGACATGGGTCAATGATACCTAGATTCTTCCCTAGGCCTCAGGCTGACATGCCGACTACTGCTTGTGATGTTTTGACCTACCTCTCGCAAACCTTTCAACCCGCACGAGATCGCACAGTGCGAGACAAGGCGAGACAACACCTACCCTAAACTGTACGGCACCCAAGTATAGTTTGGTACGCGTTTCAGGATGCGTACGGCACCAACCACGTGTGCGTGAGGATGGTTCGTTTTGATTATGTCACAACAGCATCAAACACTTCTCTTCCTTTCCTCCCATGTCCCCACTCTTCCCCTCGTCGATTTCCATTCGGATCTCCCTCGTTTTGCTTGGTGCTCACTCAGCTATGCCATCTGATAGCTTGGTGAGTCTTTAGACTCCATCCACGGCGATTCCGTCATGCTGATGTTCGCGCCTTCAAGGCTAGTGTCAAGGTGCGATATCAATAACGAGTTACCTTACCTTCCAAAACACCTTGTACAGCTTCCTATATCCAAGACCTCGCCATGAGACGAACTCGTTAGGGCCGCATACTTTCACTAAGTCCGCGCTCCGACCCGCCAATCAAACAAGGATACGGTACGTACTCGCATACATATGCAGGTGGTGCGCGGCACTATTCCACTCCCCCCCCAGAGCTCATCAACGTTGTGGAGGTGTCTTCTGGTTCGGCTCCATTGTGCATGCTCTTCATTTCTTCCTACCCTATCAATTTTAACCCTCAACCATTGTCCAGGAAGCATGCCAGCATGTACGGTACTTCTTCCGAGCATTTTCGCATTGCAACCGTCCATGTGCGTGCCCTGGTTTGTTTGTTTTTCTCTACTTGATACTTTGCCTACCCACAGACCAGCTTTCTCCCAATTCGTCGCTTGTGCCAAGCCAAGGTGCGCCCTGCTGTTAGGTGCCATGACAGGATCTTCGCACGAGTGTCATGCGGAACGTTCGTGCATATGGTCCTTGCCGCCCCCATGCCATGCGCCACTTTATCCCATGTATGTCTTCACTCCTTTGATGTATATCCTTTGGCATTGATTTTATTGCTCCTAATATCTGAAAGGTTGGTGTCCATACGCCCTCATTTGTTCCCTGCCATGAATTGTTATTCCTTTTAGCATCTAATTCCACGCCGGTCGTGTCTGCCCGCGTCATCATCCTCTCATTCTTTCTTCACTTATTTTTACTTGCCCAGTGCAGGATGTTGCTTAAGTGGTGAGAGTGGTCCTTTCACTCCGACTTCATATTTTTCCAGCAGTCGATGCTAAGTTATATTAGCTGTCAGTTCCGCATCTCTCCATTCCCGTATGGTAGTCTGTACATATTCCTACTTCAACTGTATCACCTTGTATCGTAGTATACAATGAATATATGAAGTTCCCTCCTATCCAGACAAGCATGAGCATCCAATATTACCATTCAGATGAAGCGGGAACCCCGGGAAAGCTTGCTAGCTCGAGGTAATTTAGGCTGAAATTCGGGGTAATTTACCTGGGAGGTTGCTAGATACCTAATGGAGGAAACCGAACATATTCGATCGAATTAGCCTGAAGTTAGGTCTAATCCAGCCTTATTACCATTGGATGCTTTTCCTGATGGGGCAGGTAGGTTAGCTGGAGGGGTAGGTGCATATGTGCGTAGGTGGGTTGGTATGGGACACAGGAATGCTACAGTAGTGAGTCCGGTGTGGGGCGGAGTAGTGGCTGATGCGCAGGCGGCATCCCGGCGCCGGATCCGGAGTAGGTCAATTGAGTGAGGTAGCGTGGGTAGCAAAACATGTAGGGGAGCGGAACATATAGTGCGTAGGTAGGTAGACGCGTAGGATGCTTGGTTAGGGCGGAGTACTGTGGGATATGTGCTCGGCATCTCGGCGCCGAGTCGGCGAATGTGAGGAGTATGAAGGGACGTAGCGGCGGTAGGTGGGGTTTTAGGGTGAGTGTAATGTGGGGTGCGTGTAGCACTGCGTTTTAGGCGCAAATTTCAGCCAGCCGTCAAGTGGCCGATCAGAGGTTTTCGGCCACTTTTCCGGCCAATGGCTTGCGAGTGGCCGTCAAATAACTTTCGGCCAATAAAATGTCCACTCTGACGGCTGGCCGCCAGGTTGTTTGGGACTTTGCGCGTATCCGGCTCCGGCAAGCAAGACCCACGCCGCGCGTCGTTTGTGACGTGTCACAAACTCTTCCAAAACCGTCATGTCGCATCTTGGGTTCCTCATTCTTGCTTCTATGTGCTGTCGAGGCCCATGAACGGTCAGCTAACTTCTCCCAAACACCTCAAAGTCTCACCAACCGAAGTGTTGGACGGTTTCTTCGCTTGTGGGTGAAATTACGTGGCCTTATTGGTGTGGATGATACCTGTTTCTTCCCTTGTTATGACCGCTCCTGAGCGCCTCTAGGACTTCCATAATACCTCACATGGGCTTCACCAAGATTAAGCTTCCCAGCAAACGCGTAAATACACGTCAAATTCAAGGCATCGGTACCGACGACCCTCACTGTTTTTCTCTACTCAGATCTTTGGGTTTCTATTCCAGTATTTAAAGCTCTTCCCCCGCATCGTTTCCATATCTCACCCGTGTTTTACATAGATTCCACAGAGCCGGATCGAGATATGCTTCCCTGTTGGTCAGGTACATGCTTCTCATGTCCTCGACTACAGTACTGATTGATCCCTCAACAGGTCGCGATATCCCGATAATCAGGTTATCGTAGTTTTGTGGGAGGCGGCGCAAAGTCCGGCGACATGACTTGGGTGCGGTACGAGGTGCGCCATATCACTGATCTATGTTTTCATCGTACTTGTGCTAGCTTAGCTCCGTTCATAGTTCCCCAACGCGCTGGACACACTCCATCGGATGCGGTTTCCCAAATATGTCCCAAGTTGCACCCCTTGATACACACTCGTGCTACATGCTCCGCCCTCCCCATCTACCGTGACACCGCTCGATTGTACTCTCCTTACGCCGCGATAAAAAGCTTATCTGTGCCCCTGTGTTTCTCGGTCTCATGCTTGTGCCCTCCATGCCCATCCTCGCCCTAAACCGGCTGAGGTAGATCTCCCGTACACATCGTATGCGTATGCGTGGAACAAAAAAATAGTCATGTCGCGCCTGTGACATCGTGTACAACCGCCCTCACGCGACCAACGAGACCCGTGCCCTCGATAATGTGTGTGTGCGCTGTCAACTATCAATTTCGTATCTATATGTCGACCCGGCGGGCACCATGTTGCTGCTGGTGTTCTTCGGCAATCTATCGAAGGCAACCACGAGGTGTATTTCCTTGTATTTTCGAAATTCGCGTCCCCATCTGCTGCAGTACGTGTTTTTGACTAACGGGATCCACGCAATACAGAGATTGTTCACGCCCTGTGAGACGCGAGTGAATCACTGCATTAATATAATGTCGTACCTGCTCCTACGGGGCTTCGAGGCAGCGCAAGTACGTCTATTTAAACTCTTATCGGCATTACATGTGGCCATCTTCAGTCATACCTAATAGCCTAAATATTTATCGGAATACCTGTATGCCCTCTAGCTCTGTACTGTGTCAAATTTCCAAGCTGATAGCATATGTATTGCGCGAGTTATGAATTTAATTCAATTATTTGATTTGATGGGAGGGTGGAATGGCCGAGAATGTGGCCGCCAAAATGGCCGCCAAAGTGGTCGACGGTGGCCGAAAACCGTCAAATTTGCCATGTGGTGGCCAGCCATCAATTTGGCCGGCCGTGTGGCAGCAATGGCCGAAAAGCCTCATATCGGTCACTTGGCGGCCAGCTGGAAATCAGGTTTGAAACACAGTGTAGGTAGGTGGGCGCTGTGTGGGCAAAAGTAGCGGGCCCATAGGTGCCGATTGACGCGATCGGCTGTCTCAGCGCTAAGTCGGGCCGATGGAAAGTAGGCGCGGGTTGCTGTTACAGATTGCGTCACAGAGGCAGCGTAGGTGGACAATAGCAGGTAGGGCATACTGAATTTGGGCGGATAGGTCGGTATCAAGTGGTTGTCATGGAACGAAGCAGAAAATATTAGTTTTCGATGCCATCACAGCGGTTTCCTAAAGTTAAAAAACGATGCCGGCCCTTGTTCCGACGCTGCCGACACGCTTTGCACACCCTCTCAACGGTGCAAGAGTTCTGGGATGCGTATTCCGGTGAAGGACCTAAAAAGCGGGGTATTTGACAGAGGGTTGTATTGGAGAAAAAACTGTGTAGTGAGTTTTTTTCTTCGGCGGCGGTGCGACATCGGGAAGGTGGGATTAGCGGTTTTTTACAGGGTGGAGAGAAAAAATACTCCTGGGGGCTCAATAATCTGGTGCTTGAGCTTAGAATTTGGTGGGAGGTGTATTTCGATATGTGGAATTGATCTAAGATGTTTCCCAGACCCCTGGCCGACGGGCAGAAGGTCATTTTGGATGCTCAAGATGGGTTGGTCTGGGTGTGGAAATGCAGGTAGGTGGCAAAAACTCCCCATGCTCGGGGCGATGTTTTCAGGGTTCAAAATGCAATGTGGGGGCTCATATTCGGCATTTTGGGGGGCATGTAGGGGTAAGGTAAGTGTTCGAAATTTCAGAGGGATCAAATCAAGAAAGTTGGGCATGTAGCAGGGTTGCAACAAAGCCAAGTTTGGAGCTCCACCTTAGGGAAGAGGAACCTGGAGTGGAAAGTCTCCAACCCGGGACGCGGTCTCCGTGAAATCGATGATTCCCCGCCGTCTCTCATCCTGCGCTCGCCGTATCTCTCCTCAGCGTCTCGGGCGGACATAACCACTCTGTCACAGCTTAGGACGGACTTCTCATCCCTCAACGCGCATCGGTTCAGTTGCCGACTTGCGCCATCCTCGAGGTGCGACACATGCGGAGCTGCGAATGAACCCACTTCCTCCTCCACTACCCCGCTGAGACGGTGCAACACCAAATGCATGTCCTCTAGCTATTTTTGCGCTTATAAACACATCATTAAGGCGCAGGATAGTTTCAGTGATATACAAATATATCTGTATACCTGAACTCTGTTAGGTGATATAAAGAAGAGTCAGAGCGAGCTCCGACTACTGACTGTAGTATTCAGAGCATGACCGCGGTGACGCTGTGGCGTGTTTTATTCTGAATACACTACCAAGGAGATATACCCATATAAGCCTATAACCGATTTGAGGGATCTATTCCTATAAAAGCTACCCAGAGACTGCATAGATGAAGTTGCGAGACTTAACATGTTGCCTGGCACATTAAACTGTGTAGGAGAGCTACTGCGGTATCGCCGCAGTACCTCTCTGCCAAAGACATAGTTGTGTTAACGGTTACACTATGGAGGAAAGCGGCCACGGCGTCCCATAGAGGTGTATAACATACCGCGGTGCCTACTAACGGGCCGCGGTCGAGCATAAACCCATTGTTACCCTAAGACAGGGAACTGCCAAAGCGATCGACGATCACGTGGTGCCGCGGCGCGACGCGACCTGTCAAATCAAAGACATACAAGTCCTAATCCGGATTCTAACGATCGGATTCAGGCACCCCGGACCTTTGCGGGCCCGCGGCCGGATCCACCAAAGACAAGCACGAGGAGGAATGTATTGAAAAGGCTGGGTTCAACCCCAGGCCAGTGCGGCATCGTACTGCGGGTGCGGAAGGCACCGCGGCATTGCCAATATACCAAATATAGACCGCAGGGGTCAAAACCGACGATCTCCCAGCCCCAAGAGCATGCGGGATCGACGAAGAACCACGAGGGAACGAACCTACATGACCAAGCACCTCATCTCAGTTACCATATCTAGTTTATCTCCTTTCGTTTGTACTAGTACTATAAAAGCAGCCTGTGGAACCTGCATACGCACTGTCTATCGGCGTGGGTGTCCTCAGGCATATTTTGCGGAGATTCGTTTATTATCTCTGTTTGTAACTTGTCTATAAATTGAAGTTGGTTGTTGGCTTGAATTGTCAAGCAAGGGACTCATCAGTTAAGCTTCAAACGGTTAACCACCTGAGAATTGGTTGTGACTTGTCAGCTGCTTTGCCTTCACACTCGTCAGGGAGAGTCCTGTCATTAGCTGTTGGATCGATTAGTTGGACTTTGCAGTCAGTGCTTAAGCCATTACTATAAAAGTGAAGGAAACGTCCCTAAACGAGGACAAGTTTAGGTCTGCTGTACAGGAGAGTCCTGCAGTAAAGAGAATTGCCAAGGAAGAAACAGCTTGCCTCATTATAGCAATTGGAATTGGCCATTGCTGGGGGTATTTTGTGAACACCAAGTACAAACTCTGCCCTGAAGCGATAGAACTATCTTTATAGTCACTACCTTCTTGTATCCGTCTCATACAAACGTTCATCCAACGCTGCGGCGAAAGATAACTGCTGTAACTTGCCAAGTGAAGTGCCGTGGGGACTTTGTTAGTGCCTCATAGTACTTGTTTTCGTTGTTAACTATACAATCCAAACCTGCTGGCCGCATACTACGGTCTGGACCCGAACTCACCTGAGGATCGCGCTAGTCTTTTGGGAGTGATAAGATATTGTTTGTGTGGTTTTAGTGTTGTTTCCACAACACGCTATAACTAGCATATTCAAGACGTATTGTAAGCGCACCGTTTCACCGCATGGGAGCATCTATGCCCACCCCTCCTGCGCGCGTCGTACGGTGCGGGGATCCTAGGCGCGGTCGACGTTCGCACCCTACTTAACCACCCTAAACTTCTCAAACGGGTCATCACCTTCATCACCCAGACTCGTCGTTTCAGCTGAGTTTCCCTAGACTGTTTCACATTTTTCTTCTCTCTGTTTCTCTCAAGTTGTGTACTTTGATTCCTCCATTACCTGCCAAACGCAATACCGTTACCTCTTCACCCAAGATCGTACACTTATCTCTTTGCACCTGTCCTTGTTTTCTCATGCACTTTATTTCCCCTCGAGTTTATCACCTTTTACTTATCCCTCTCTCCAACCCTTACTTAGAAAATGGTCTCTATAGTCAAACCCTCATCGTAGTTATTGTACCTACGCTCACCTAGTCTACCTAGAGTACTGCCGCATAGCCTTCGGGCCAGGTACGGCAACCAATAGAAATTCAAGTCAAGTCAAGTCCCTAATATACGAGTAAGTACATCAGACTTTTGACATTTGACTTGTGAGCTTGTACAAGGTCAAACAAGGTCACAAGCCCCACTAAAACGCGGACAAGCTCACAAGGCGACAAACCTATGTCCGAATTTCACAAGCTTGAAAATCCCGTCCAAATTTGGCATGTCTTTTGGGCGCTACGAAGGCTTCTGTGTACTTTATGTGTGCCGGAGCATGTTTTATGAATTGTGGAGGTTAGTTTCTCTATTTTCAGGTCAATCCCTCCTCTCGGAGGGGGGTCAATTTCTGAGTTATGGCCTTGTTCGAGCTTGGCAGCTTGTCGCTTAGCGTTGCCAAGCCCACAAGCCGTAACAAGCCGCAAGCGAAATGTCAAAAGGCTGATGTAATACAAGACGTGCCTTCATTTCGCTCCGGCATAAATGCAGACCTGAAAGGCAGCCAACCATCATTTAGATAAATTCCTGAAGGGCAACTGGGTTCGTCGATTTCTGGCTGCTGGCATTGTACAGTGAAAATGCATTTTCAAATGTTAATTTGTGAAGAAATCTACATACAAACGCCTGCACTGTAAATCAGGTTATAGTCTAACAGTCTAATGCGCGGCACAGCCTCTCCCTTTTTATTAGTTTAGCCAGAATTAGAGCCTACCATACAACGCGCTGCAGGGATTAGTCAGCGAAGTTGCGGTACATGAGGTCACTTACCGAAGTCGCATCCACCGCTCGCAAGAAGTCCAGAACTTTAAGAGATTCGCATCTGGGACGCGCTCTGACTGCGGGGCACGGAGGCCCTTAAAGGCTCAAAACGTCAACTTGGACCGCAAGTTCCTGACTAGCTTGACCGCTCCATTCCAGCGACGCTGAAGGTGTTCAAGATATCAAGGCCAAACTTAACACGCAAGATTCCTGGAGCATCACTAGTAGCACGATATGGCAAGACTTCAAGCATTCACCCACGGCAAAGCCTCAAACTGTTCAATACGCTCTCAGAGGAACGAAAATCCCATGGGAAAATAACCTCTCAATAATATTTAAAAGACAGAGACTCCTCAGCGAACGCGTAAGGAGACGAGCGCTAAATTAACAAGTACCTAAAAGACAGAGACTCTAAGGTACTGTAAGTATTAGCATGAAAGTAAATGAATGTGTAGACGCACCCTCAGCGAACGCGTAAGGAGACGAGCGCTGAGCGTGATGGGTGTGACAACAGACGAATAAGGAAGGAAAATCCGAAAGGAAAGAAGTCCGAAATGGAACGAGATTAACCGTTCTTTAAGCAAATGGCTCCTCGGCTGTGCCATTTCCCCGTATGTCTTTACTCCTTTTCTCTTTCTTTGCATATCTTCTCTGTTTAACTCCGTGCATCCCAGCTTTTGTTGCACTTTCTTCTCACTGCGGCCCGTCTCGTGGTCAACCACTGTCCCCGTTTGTACCAATAAGACATTGCAATGTGTGGGGGGCGGATGCGCGCGCACCCGTGTGTTGCCGTAGAGGGAGGTGAGGGCAGCGGGGAAAGAGGGTTCGTGTCATGAGCGTGGGTCGAGTGCGCGCAGTCTGCGCGGAGGGGAGAGCGCGAGGGAGGCGGGAGGCGGGCGGGGCTACACGGGCGTGAGGTGTAGGGAGATCGATTTTGCTCCCGGTGCCGAAGTGCGTGCGCGCTGTCCCCATCTCCATGTCATCTGCGCTCCTCTACCCCCTTCTCTACCTCCATCGCCATCAAGGTCCGCCCGCCGATCGGCGCGATGTTGGGAATCGCATGCAAGTATTTATTCAGAGTGACGACCGGATCAACGTCCATCTCGTCGTCCGACTCGATGCCCGGGAGCGCTCGATCGATTGGATTCTTCTGCAGACGGATTTCACCAGGTAACAGGCGGCAGCGGCCGGCGTCTGCTATTTGTAAGTCTATTAAATTGGCCAACTCGCACTACCTTAGTCCCTCGGAAACCAACCTGCACCGAAAAGGCTAGTGGCTCAACATTTTTTCTGTCCTACTTCAACTTTAGAATCGTCCTGCTGACCTATCCGCCGGCAGACGCAGTTGGTCGCAGTAGGCTGCGCTGTCAGATTTTTGTCAAGCTATCAACCCTGTGGCCACGCAAGCCCGAGGATTCGCCATGTATAAAGGGCCTGTTCCCCGTCTCTTCTGGTGACAATGCTTCGCCTCCTTTTCCGCAGTCTACAGAACCGCTTGGCCGCTTTTGAATTTCTATTGCTTGACTACTGTGGTACCTGCTTCAAGTTTTGGTGTCTATGTTGCCACTGTTGCCTCGTCTACCTGTCACTAGCGCTGGAAACGAACCCTTGATTTCTGGATTGTCCAAGTCCAATATTGATTGAATCTGTTTGCTTCAAGCTACCTCAACTATCAAGTTTCAGATCTGAAGGAATATCCTTCGCTCATACAACATGAACCTTCATCTACAGCAATTCCTGTTCAAAAGACGGATCTTTTTGGGCGCCGACACACTGCACAAGCTTCGTACAGGACCGCTCAACGCAGGTGACCATCCTTTTCAGTCAATGGTTACTTCGTTATTCACGTCCGCGTTTAATATTTGTTCTACACTCCCCTACCAACCATTGCAATCCCGAGGTGCGTTTTTTTCATGGTCACCTGTGATTTTGTGTTGCACTGGCATCTGCGGATCCCGTTTACATTACATGAAGCATAAATCAGGAAATTTCTGTCTCCATTCTCTAGCTCAGACTGTCTCATGTAAATCCATTAAAATACCCAGATTTGACCATCTTATCACACTGACAACGGGTCCCAGAGCGAAGCGAGGGATCGACTTGTTGTAAAGAAAGTACCGTATTCTAACAATATTCTGAATACCCAGCAATGCCCGTCCCGACTCTCACGATTCCCCTCTTCCTTTCATCATTAGTTCGTCCATTCATTCTTTCACAATTTTCATGGGAATCCCTTCTATACAGATCAAACCCTGGGACGAAGAGCCTTGGAGCCGAGAAGCGCGTCCGGAGCCGGTTCCGTCTTGCACTGCTTTAGGACACAAACTAACCTTCTAGGTCGGATTTCTGTGTTAGGCCTCTTGGCAATCCAATGCGTACATGCGTGGCGGCCGGGTTCGAACGGCGTTCCCGCACTTGGTAAGCCGCCCGCCCTGACTTTTTCTGGCTCATGTTTTCTTGGGTTTTCAAGCGTTAAACCAACGGCGCCAGAGAATCAGTCAGAATGGCATCCAATATGGGCGTCCGGACGGCCTAGTGAGTGATTCGTGGATTCAGTGATTCTGGGCCTGAATATTTTTGTCGATTGTAGTGTCCCTCCATTGCGGTGCGCAAGTGTATTCCGTATGACAGCACTCGAATATGCTTCCATTTGACCTCGGTTCTTTTTAACTTGCAATTGGTTAATCGGCATTTTTATAGTATTCTCTCCCCTTACAGTACGCCTCTTCCGCCGTCGTTCTGGTTGAACTACCCCACTTCTGTAAGCATTGCCGTGCATTCCAGATCCCGATATTCACCTCACTGATTATTTTGCCAGACTACTGGAGCAATCGAGCTGTACTCGCCCACCAATTGCATGTGTTTCTGATCAGCTATAGCACGGAGGACAGAGCCAGGACAACAGTATTCCAAATGGTAGACATCGTCGTCTAGCCCTGTTTCGTAGTCCACAGCCAATCTGTGCTCCAGACTGCCACTCATTTCGCGTATGTGTTCAGTATGTTCTTTCGTAAATGACCCTGATTTATATCCTCGAGTGAATCCAATCCCAAAGGGTGCGATTGAGTGTTACTGATTCACACGCAGAGGGCTGCTGTTACAGCATGTATCCTCATTCTATCCCTCACCTCCTCTAACCCGTCGCTCGGATTTGCTTCGCCCTAGCGCGTCCTGAAACTTCAAATCCAATTTCCTCATCTCACGGAAATGTCAGTCGCGCACGCAGCCCGCTGATGCGCAACTCCACGCGCGGCGCGCACCACAGGATGCTGATTTAATTTTAGAGGTCCCGCGCCCATGGGGTTACACAGTAGTGAATTCCTCACGAATGTTGTATTTTTTGACCATCTTTCAACCAGTCCTACGAGGCTTCAGGCATCAATATCGCCCCGCCCAGCAAGCCTCGCAAAGGCGTCCAATAATATGGGCCCCTCTCTTTATTTCGCCCCCCTGTGCCAACCGACGCGTCAACGACGCGTTTCCAGTACGTTTTTTCATCATTATACTAACGCTGCCAGCTCAACTCCCGACCTCCCGGAGTTGAAAATACACATAACTGCAGCGCTTGAGTTCTCTCGACGCTCTCCAGATCTTACGGCGCTCGATACAGAAAGCACAGCACTTCAGGTCCAGAAGTTACAAGTTTGTATGTGGGCTGGACTTGAGATGAAGTTTACTGAGTGGAACTTAACACAACTTGAAGGAACTCAAAGGAACTTAGAGAAACTTAATGGAACTTGAGTTCACTTGGTGCGCCAAGTGCCATCACGGAAAGTCACTTATGCCATCAGATGGCATCAAAAACTTGCCCTTTCACTTGTGAAACTCACTGGCCTGCCATAAGTTCACCAAAGTTAACTTTGGCAGACTAAGTTAATTTACATAAGTTACTTAGTGCGGCATCTCGAGTTGACCAATACTTCCACTGACGGTCCAGCTTGTCCATGGAACAAAAATGACAAGATATTTGCCGATCGGCAACCATGCCGGAGCACTTCTGCTCAGTAACAAAGCCAAATGTTGACCTTGCTATATCGACAATCTTTCTTCCTTTCTCCCATCTCCCCCGTCGTTCCTTCCCTCACTTGCGCTTGTTCTCCTCCCCAAACCGCCGTGGCACCGCTCCTGCTCTTTAGGCTCACTCTCCGGCCTTCGTCCCATCTTCCCGTAAGTCTGAAGTTCCCCGGTTTTGAATGATGCTCTGTCTGTCACACTCACACCGGGGGCAAGGACCGATGCAAGTGACATAAAGTGCTTCCAACGCATGTGGGCTGCACACACCGGACCCCGGGAACAAAGGTGCCAGTCATCTTTATGGCACCTTGTTTCTTTGGGTTGACCCCCCAAAAAAACAAAGGTGCCATAAAGATGATTGGCACCTTTGTTCCCGGGGTCCGGCGCGTGCAGCCCACAAGCTTAGGAAGCACTTTATTTGACTTGTGTCGGTCTTTGCCCCCGGTGTCACGCCTCCTGGTGCATAACAAAAGTGAATATCCCCAAGGTCTTGTTCAGTGCTCACCGTCAGGCCCGCTCAACCTCCGAGATATTTCGCAAGCTGTCAAGCGATCCGCTGCAAAGAGCTCCCCAACCCCCTCTTCTGGCCTGGCACTCACCACTGTGCTCATCCCTCACCTCAATTTACACTGACTAGGTGCATAAAGACTGCTGTGCGAGTACTTTGCCCCTGGTCCCCGCACTGCAAGTTGGACGTTAAACCTGTCCCGTTCATTTGCCGTGCATTCAAGTTACCACGTTGACGTTCCTGTGCAAGTACCCTAACGCTGCCGTGAAGCCGGGAAGACCGTCGGTGTATCGTGCTATGTTATAACTAGTTATGTAGCTTTTGTACCGTTGAATGTTCATCAGTTTATGTGATCTTGAGTATCAGGATTCGAGGAAATAAGATGTAAGACTGTTCTAATGTCACACAATTTGCCACAATTTAGCCAGATTCCTGAGGAGGTAATTTAATTGGGGCCCCTTACGCAGGCTGTAAAATTTGTTGGAAACGTTGATGACAGTCAAGCTAGTCAGGGACTTGCGGTCCAAGTTGACGTCCTGAGCCTTTAAGGGGAGTTGAAATTGCACATAAATGCAGCGCTTGAGTTCTCTCGACGCTCTCCGGATCTTAAGACGCTCGATACAGAAGCACTGGCCGTTCAGCACGTGTACGCAATAGTGAACAGAAAGAATGTTGAAAGCTTGATTCAGGCTGCGATTGGCTGTGAAATACACTAGCAATGCGAGGGGACAGTTGAAAGATGATGGGGGGAAGGAACGAAGATTTGACAACGATCTTCTTTTTGAGGGGGCTTTGAGCGCTGGAAAGTAGGCCACGTGAATGGTGCGGCACGCAAGAAGCGCAGCCGGCTAGAGCTAAATCGTGATCGGAGGGTCGTCTGTAAATAAACATGGGAAGAAAACAGACCGAATTGGGTGGGCTCAGAGGGTGGGCTGAAGGAGAGATGGCGGTTTAGAAAAAAATGGCAAATTGAGGTGATGGCAAGCATGTGCATACTGATTCAAGGCATCTGCTTAATACACGAGGTATAGGTTCTCATGTCATCTAGCGAGGAATGAGCGCTCAGGTAAATCGTCTATCTAGGAGACATGAAGGTTTCATATAGCCCCTTCACGCTCTCCACAGCAAGGTCGGTGTCGAGTCGCCTATGACTTTCAACAAGATGACGGACTGTCTGATGAACAAGATCGCGAACCACCTTGTCGCCCATGTGCTGCGAATCATATGCTTGAAAGGCTAGCTGCATCATGGGCAAAGATATGGGAGGCGATTCAATTGGTAGCGTCATATTGAAGAGCTCCTCGAGAACCAGGAGGAGGTCCACGGTGTAGGCGATTAAAACACGCTTAGCTTTGGGACTACAAGCAATTGTGAACGAGTATCAAGGTGAATGTTTAGCGGACATACGTGTTGTCAAGCACAGCGTCCGAAATACACTTCAGGAAAAGGACTGTGATCCCCAGGATGGCGATTGGCGGGGCAATCGCAGCTGACGCCGTGTTACAGAGTGCGACAAAGTCGGCGATCTTGTCGACGGGAGATCTATGACAACGTCAAATCACTGTGCGTAAGTCCGAATGAGACATACGGCTTTACCGGAGCGTTATCCTCCATGTCCTGAATGTCGTAGAGCATCAGTTGCCCGAATTCTTCGCCATTCAATGCCTGAAAGCAGTCTTAACAGTTTGAACCTCGCGCGGAAGAAACAACACCCACATTTTGCTCGTCGCGCAGGTTGCAGCATGCAATGATATCTCGGTGAACTTGAAGGAGGCATTGCTGCAGCAACATTTTTCCTGCTCCAGGAATGCTACCGCTTAAAGCGCGCCAATAATCTAAAATGCAAAACATCAAACATGCGTCAACGGTACTGATAAGGCATACAATACAGTTCATGCCTTTCCTGGTGCCTGGTCAGAAAATACGTAGTGAGAGCAGCCGGCACTTACTCAACACAGGCATCTATCTTCAGTTTGAAGCTAGTCCTCTGTGCCGCAACCCACACAACCCATGCATCGCCTAGATACTGTTCCACGGTCTGACGAGTCATTTCAACAAGGGGGACGATACTGTCGTCGTATCCCGCGATCAGGATAGACTCACCAGAAACGTTAATGTACTTTGGCATCTCGATGCCGAGCCTTCTCACAACTCGCTCGAGGGACTGCACGCAAACGTCGAAATCACGCCGAGCGAAACTTCGGCTGTCCTCGGGAGATTCCAGCTCGTAGATATACTTCCGGACCAGGAAGTCGTATTGAGTGAAGACGACCATAACCGGCACTGCAGCAGTAGATCGGATCAGTACAATCTACAGCAATAGCGAAAATCGCCGACTTTTCAGCCCATGAGCAAGCTTCAGTAACTGTTCCGTTCCAGTCTCGATTACACGCCCACCGTCGGTGGGCGTCTGGATACAAAGCCTGACCAAGGAACGTCAATTAAAATGGCAACCCCACATGGCGAGGATACAACCACACAGCATGCAGTCTATCCTTCAGCTCCAGCCTTTCGTCACTCTTCTCGGTGATGAATTTGCGAACTAAGTCAAAAGTATCCGTATTTGGTACCTCGAAACCTTTCGAGTCGTGAAGAACAAAGCGTGGGTTGATTTTGGACGTGAATTCGGAGTAGATGTTCGCTTGTCCGGCTTGCCACTCGGAAACTTTCTAAGGCGGCGTTGAATACGTGAGCGAGCCTTGCTCAAACAGAAACTTACCGCATCATCGATCTTGAATACGTAGTTGATCAACTTCGACTTCCCCACACCCGACTGAGACGCGTTGGATTACAACTGCCACATTTTGATGGCAAGAAGGACATACACCACCGACCAATACAATCCGGGATCTTCAAATTCAAGCGGTCAGACGCAGACATCAAGTTAATACAGGCCGCCCACCGCGTGCATCGTTGGAGTATCTCTTCCATTCGTTGCTCTGTTTCTGCCGGCCGAGGGCGCACAGCATCGGTGTGGGTTAAGTTGTCGCTGACATGTAACTCTGCAGTCGTGAGCTGTCCCCTTTGGCCTCGCCTATGCATAACCCCGACCGAGTTAGAGAAAGTCGGGAGCGCACAGAGATGACACTGACGTTGAGGGCCCGGGGGTGGCGCTCGGTTCGCCAGGCCTCCTTTCGCGCATGTTCGGCTGTGTCGACTCCCCCGGGAAGGGCTCCCCGCTCGACAACTGAACCGTTACGCGCCCTTTGCTTTTATTCTTTGCGTTGAGGTCGAGATCAACTGACAATGCAGCGTTAGTCTCGGCGCGAGAACCAAAAATGAACCGTTACTTCCGTTCTGAGAGCCTAATTGTAATAGCTCTCTAATTGTCAATGTACATCTTCCGAGGCAGATATGCGGCATCATTCGGAAGGAGGGGGCGTGATAAAGGAGGATATTAATGACGGACGAGTTCGAAGTCGACGTGCTGAGCAAATATGTAGGATAAAAAGACAAGTGCAAAAGTCGATTGCGTACAGATTTGCGACCTCATCCCACTTGGGCGCCAGGCTTGCCTTGACTACTTGGGTTTTAAGGACATTGACGCCGTCTTGCGTGACCATAACATAGAGATTGGGGGACTTGGACTCGAAGATACCGGGGTTCCAGGAGACCTGTTCCATGTTCCGAACTATGCATATTCGTGAGAAGTTACGAGTCTTAAAAATTTATTTTTAAACTCGTCTTTTTGCACAGCTTTACCGCCATACTGGATGGTTTTTTGAAGGTGACGTAGTCCTATCCGTGGTGGAATAGTTGCCTAATTTGTATAAATCGTGACTTTTTTCCGCTTTGGGAATTTACATTACCCTTAGTTGCTTACGATTGCTCGAGTTTCCTTTCTTGGTGAACTGTCAAATTTCCCCGGCCAAAGGGCATTGATTTCCGAAATATCTAGGTCCCATCACAAGCGCTGATGGAACGGCCGGTCTCACATGGGCGCACTTAACGCACTTAACTTACGGCACCTAACTTGGGCCCTAATTACTCCCCATCCGTTGCTGGGTAACTCCGTTCTAACGCGCCCAAATAGATTGTAATCCTTACTCAGAAAGTCTGGTCGCAGATTACAGCGAATTTCCTGTACCTGTATCTGGCCGTGTTAGTGGTGATATCGCTGTTCAGAGCCAAGGCTTAGGTGCCAGTAACTCGAAAGGTGTTCATGCACTGGATGGTAATTTCGTCATTCATCCAATTTTATGTGCTGACCTCAGGCTTAGGTGCCAGCAGCTCTAAAGCGGTCGATGCCCCGGAAGGTATTTATTTTATTCTACAAGGGGGTTCGGGCCGGTCAAGCCGGGACCTAGGGCAGGGAGGGTGGGTCGGCCGTCAGGCCGGAAAAAAAATATATGGACCTCTCAGTAAGTTGGTCGGAACGGCTCTAGATAGCTTCCAGATATTGTCAGAAGGTCTCAGAAGCGAACTTTATCCCCCACAAGCCATAAATTGATGAAACTCAACTCAAACAGTACATGTTTTAGGGTTTGGTTGGCATTTAGCAGCCGAAAAAACAGATTTTCAAGCCATAAGTTACAATGGAATGATTCAGAAATTGTTAAAAATTTCCTGCGCAGCTTTTCGAAGGTTCAAGGTAAAGATTGATAGTTAGTGGCATGTTGGGCCAGGTGGGTCTGCCTATTTGTTGCCTATTTGCCATCACTGGGGTGAAAGCCGAGTTCATCACAAGGCTTTGATTCATAACTAAGTTATTTGTGGAAGAATCAAGGCTCAGCAGCATTAAATATGATGGTTTTAGTTCAATTTTTCGCTGTCTTCGGCATTCACCGGATCAAACCACGTGAGAAATTACCCGATTTGGACATCACGTGGTAGGGAGGGTCCCCGAGAAGATCTTTTTGAAAAAATACGGCCTAAGTGGATTTTTTGTCGAATTCGAACCCCCTTGTTATTCTATTCTTTCTTTTTGGCGCCACTCGGAGAGCTGACTTAATCAGATCCTAAACGCAAATATGTCGATATAGATACTTTGCCTATGGCTAGGCAGCCGCGTTATTCGAGCTGCTCGTTCCTTCGCTGGACGTTGGGAGCATTTCGAATTGTGTACCGAACACCCTGCTCTCTTTCGGTATTTCTGCGACCGCTGCGCGTTGCTGGGAGCACCCTCGCTGCGAACATTGTCCATTCACTAATCGTATATGCCAGACTATAGTCAGTTGACATTGCCGACTCCTCCACCTACGATATTCCTTTCGCGCCGGCTACCTGGTTTGGGGATGATACTCCTAACCTTGTCAATCTGGCAGCTGTGAGCGCGCATATACACTGGTCTCGGCCAGGTCTTTTCGATTCCCTCGTGGAGGTGAAGCTGGGCGGACTTTTTCTGGAAGCAGCCTGAATTGGGCGGTATTTACCGCGCTCTTCTCATCTGCCAAATCTCTGCAGATCTTGCGGTTGGGCGACCTCCCTTCCTTTCCTATACCTCGCGATGGCTCTCTCACGTCACCTTCTCTTACAACGTCGGAAGTTTCTTTCCCAGAGACATCCGCCGCCATTCAAGTTGTACTGCTCTTGCAATGCATGCATTTCCCGTCACTTCACACTTTCGTTGCTCGCCAGCCTGTATGGTCGGATTTCGGCAACCTGTTCCTATGTTACCGCCATCTAGCGCGCATTACCACCTTCATTATCCACGGAACCTGCCACGTATACGAAACTCTCTTCACTTTATTCGACCTCATTCCGCATGTTGTTCGCCTCGATCTGTCAAACACTAGAGGATGTTTGTTTCGAGCGTTCAGAGATTGGTCCTTATTCGATGGCTGCCACTCCGCATTCTTGCCTGCTCCCTCTAACCGAGTTGTGTGTGGGCTGCGAGTGCATGCCCAGCCTGATTACACTTCTTGTTGTATACGTTCCAGATGGGTTACGCTTCTTGCATATGGAGATGCCTCCGGATTCCGAAGTATATTTGAATTTTATTTGTTCGTACGTCCATCATTGCTTTATGGTCCGAGAATCCCGCAGGGATTTTTATCAGTCTTCTTGGTACATTACATCCTATTAGCCACTTGTTCACTTATGTTTTTTAATTTATCTCATTGGCTGTCCCTTAGCTCATAGGACGTCTAGTAAATATGCGCTATTTATTTTATAACAGTCGTGAGATACAGTGTTCACTTGTAAGTATCAGGCGACATCCAAGCTGTGGCGATTTTTTTTTTTTTTGGGTTGTTTGGCTTTTCCGTCTGGTTTCTCTTTAGGCTTGACGGGAATACTGTAGTTGCATGTTCGTAATTGATACGATCAATACAATTAGATGCGATCAATATTGTTTTGTTCCGACTTATCCGCCTAATAGCCATCTTCTCAGGCGTATGCGGGGATCTGATATATCATGGGTCCTCTAATTAGCAGAGGAGCATGATATATCAGCATACCTCTGATACATCAAATCGCCGCATACGCCTGTCAAAGGTAGGACTTGTACACAATAAACCCATACGTCGTTAACCCTCTTGGGCTTCGCTGTGGGTCCATCGAAGTCAGGACGAGCTGAGCTAGCATCCTCGTCAGTCAAGCCGCCATACTCAAGCTTTCCCGGGGAGATGGCAGCTTGCGGGACCCTGGTCGAGTTGGCTAGGAATGCCTTGGACAGACCAGCGTTCTTGGACGCGGCAGCAGCATCGCTGCAAGTTGGACAGGCGTATGCGGCGATTTGATGTATCAGAGGTATGCTGATTAGCGTGGCGGTCGCGATACATGGATACCGCTGAGTTACCATGGAGGATGATGTATCAGCTCACCTTTTCCCCCTACAACCCGCTGCACATTGGCCGCTCCCCGCACATGCTGGCCTGTGCACGATGGTGCACCGCCCACCCAAATTAGGTTATTTGTTGACACTTGTTATATTACCATCATCCTCTTCCTCCCACCCCCGCACGCGCTCCCCCTGGTTCCCCTTCGCCTCTGGGGCTGTTCCTGGCCTCGCTCTTTCGCATGTCCAATCTTCTGAACCCACTCTATCGATACATTTGTGTTTTATGGGCTGAATATGCTTTGAAAACCCGGCGTCACCATTGCACGCACACGCTGCCCCGCCTAGCGTCCAGCATAAAAGCGGCCCCACTGGGGCTGCTTCTCTGTAATTTTAACTATACCCAGTCTATCCATTGCCCATTCTCTTCCCCAAAGCACATGTCCTCAAAACGACTCCTGCGCTCACCGTCGTCCACGCCGCCTCGCCGCTTCCCCCGCCGTACCACGCCCGCTGCCGCCCTCCTTTCACCCAGGATTTGTTGGGGCCCTACCTACCGTCCAACCGAATGTGTGCACGCATTGCTGGCACTGGCACCGTCCGATAGTCCGCGGCTGCTCGCCACTTTACTAGCATTGGCATTGCACCCTTAGCGGTCTGGGCCACAATACGCGCCCTTCCCGGCCTCCAGCCTTACCACAACTGTGAAATATGACCGCAGTACTGTACCCACAGGGTCCAACACCACGCACGCCGTCACTGGCGCTTCCCCCGCGCGTTCTGCCCGTTCTCACACTCCCCGCACCTTGCCGCCGCTTCTCCCAGCGTTCCGCTGCGCCTAGCGCTGCTTCACCTGCAGACGACCTCTGCCATTTCGTTGGCATCCTGGCCTCACCGGGCCCCGTGGTCGGTCCACCCTCACCCGTGCGCGTACTTGGCGCCTCGCAGCTCTTTCCTTCACGCTTCACGACAGAGGGCGAAGCGATGTTGCATATGCACGGCGATGGAACTCGCGCCCCGTTCCGCCGCAGCAGATCATCTGCTTCTGGCGTTGCGGCTTGCATCGGTGGTTCTTACTGAATGTGTCTGCGCAGCCCCGATGCCTGTACCCGTATCATGCCGCCGACTTTTCCGTTCTGTGTAGGTGCGTGGTATTTATCCTTGAGCTGGCGCTCCAGCGCTGACACATTGCTTGAATTACGCGCGTTACGTGCATCCGGCTGCCTGCTCCTGCCGCACTTTTCAGTTTTTATTTCACCTCGAATTTCACTCTATCATGCCGATCCCTTTCTTCCTCAGTTTTACAGTTTTCCCGGCGTATTAAATATGGAAATCGTCATTTTTCTTGCCTTCCCCTAGTTGACCTTGAAATCCATTTGGGCCTCAAGCACTTCTTTGCCGGATAATTGTCTATTTTTCCCATGTATTATTAGCTCAGTAGTCGTGTATTAAGTACTTTTTCAATCCAAAAATTGTCTGTGGAGGTTGTATTCCCCTAAATGGCGCTTGAGCATGTTTTGATGGCAAATGAATTCTCAACTCTTGAGCGGTTCTAGTGTTCCCACAGTGTGGTAAGACAGTGTGAAGCATATTTCAATGTTCCCTGAGCTTTTTGAATGATAATTGTGTAGGATTTTAGATTTTGAAATTTTGAACATAGAATGAGCTGAAAGGCGCTTGAGTGCTATACTATGTTTGTGCCTATCGACATATGCCGTCGGTGCAACTCCTGACTCGTGCATAGATTTTCACATTTGAGCTCATTTTCGCGGTTGGCTACCCTCCTAAACCCCATTTATGATGTTGGAGCACAGATAATATGGATTCTCGGTTGTTATCGAGTTGGTTTTCTGGGTTAGCGCCCGAGTTGATGCGTACATGGTGGAAATTTGTGTTTTAACTGCTTGCCATCGCCGAGATTTTGGAATTTGACATTATTTTCGGGATTGGCAGGCTTCTCAGGTTCTTTTTATGACAGTAGAATACTACGTATGATCGGTTTTTAGGTTTCAGTGAGTGGTTTTCTGTGTAAGTGGCTTTCGGGCAATTTCCATAAACCTTACGCGAGTGGTGATTTCTACCCGTTGTGCATACCTATATGTTTATTCATCAATCCAAGATTATATTTGATTTTTGTGTATTTTTACGGCCTCTCAGAGCAGTAAACGGCCCCGAACTTAATCTAACGAACACCCGTGGGAATACACTATCACTAGAGTGACGAACCGTTACGACGTGACTTTTCTGCTTCCACCAAACGACGCCGCCGTCCGATGTGCTCTATCCCGAAGACCTTTTGACTATGGAGGTGGAGAAACAAAGTCTAGGCTCTAACTTGGTGCTCATACCCGTTTTTCAGTGTAATTTATCGGCTTGATCCTCTGCTGCATCACTTTTCTTGGTCACCACATCTCCTAATCTCAGCTCTCCATTCTCGCTGCGAAACTACCCAAAAAACGTCCAAGCGTGCTTTTTTAGACCTGGACAGCATGTTCTCGTCTACTCCAACTCACCCCGTGTCGCCCATGCTGTAAATTGTGCCGAAATCTGCACTCATTGAATGTAGGATGAAAAGAGACATCGAGGCCGCTCATATTCAGTTTTTGGTGCGTTCATTATGCATTTTTATGTGTACTATGTGTTTAACATACCTAGCGGCTCCTCAAGCTCTGTTTCGCGCCGTCAAATGCGGCTCATTCGGCCCGCATCCTTCAAGCTGGAATTCGGCCGGTGCCAACTGCCGTACCGGCTCTGGCTGGCGCGCGCGCATAACGTCGACTCTGTTAAAGGTCTCCATTGCTTACCATCGCTCTCAGTGCTGTCCTGCTGCTCCCAACGCGGCTGTCGGTGTTTCCCCCACCCATGCACCGCTGCTCCCTGAGGCGCCATCGTGGCAACCCAGTTGTACGACGGAGCGCAGCCGGTACCTCCATGATGTGCTATTGCCCTCTCCAGACGACCTCTACGCCACGCTGTCTAGCCCCACGCTGCTACGCATCGCCCGAATACGCGAGCTCGCGCTGCCGCAGGTGGAGCACCACTACAGTCCAGAACCGATTACCTGGCACTGAGCCGCGTACGGGGCGCGATGCACCTGCGTGGATGCACTTCCCGTGCTCAGGGCCGCGTCACTGCCCTGCCCGCATGCCCTGGTCGTGTGGCTGCTGCAGCGCCCGCTGCGCCCCCATGTGATCCTGCGCCTACATCTGGGTGTGCGCATGGCTGGGCATGTCCCAGGCACTGACCCCGTTGTCAGCCTGGCCACGATGCGCCAGCTGTGATGCGGGGTGCACGCCGCAGCGCATGTGCTCACGTCTCAGTTGCGCCTACAGTGCTCAGTCTGGCGTGCATTTTGGCTCCAGACATGTACCCCCTTCGCGGTCTGCTGCCCTGGGCTCGAATTCTGAGCAGGGACGGAATAACGGAGGTGGGGCGTTTTGGGTCGAATCTCTATTTTTACGCCATCATTAGCCTTCTTTGGATTAGCTACTCTACTAAATGTGTCACATATAGTCCCTCCGCATTCTGTAATTTTTTGGTGAATTTAGATGCCAATTTTGTCGTCGTCGTCGCTGACGACGTTGAGAACAGTGTGATCGCTGTTTGCCAAATTTGATCGTTGCTAACCAAATGCGGATATTCGTGTTCGTCGTTCAGCGTAATGGCGGCACCTGAAAGTAATGGTGTGATGGCTGCTAAATAAAATGCAGAAGGTCTCTGCGCTGATACATCAGATTGACCTCTAAGCCAGGGGTTTCTATGTATCGCGTTACCACTGGACATCAGCAGTATCTGATAGATCAGACTGCTATACTAAGGTCCCTTTGATGCTGATTTTTTCCCAGCTCGTCGTGGTCGATGACAGCTCTGAGACAGGAGACACTCCAACCCGGGGACTGGCGTCAGCGGCGATGCGTGCTGTTCCCAAGCCTCGCGCAACCCCAAAGATCAAAAAAGAGAGCAAGATTCCGGCGCTGAGCATCGCCTCTGATAGGAAGACACCACGAACCAAGAAGCGTGTGAAGACTGAGTTGAGACTGAGCCGTCGTCGGGTGGCTTTACTCCGGATTCCTCGGATGACGTGAAGAACTTGCCGGCGCTTGTGGGTCCAACCTGGGATTCCCTCTTTCTCCCCGCCGCCTACCGCGCTCTTTATTGCTCCCCGGATCCGATGATGTTCGCGGCCAAGGGGGAGAGCGCCGCTTCCGAAATCACCGCTGTCAAGGCCGTGCAAGCTATCTTGGATGAGGTTCATTCGGGCAACACGTTGAAGGTGGTCTGGGGTGATAAAGTGTGCAAGAAGGTACGTCGTACCGTTTTTGGTACTCTTCTCATATTAATGATTATGATGTACAGACCGTACAGCGTGTACGCGAACGTCGATCGCTGATTGCGTCGACGAGTGTCGATGTCGTGGACAATATTTTCAAGACGAAGGACTACATCAGCCAGCCCATCGCTAGCCGCGCGTATGCTAGATACGCAAGCCGTTTCGATGGCCCGGCATTCTGGAAGGTGCCTACTCCCGAGAGCTGCGCGCCCATGCCCAAGGCGCCGGGATATATCGTGAGTACATGATTCTGATCCCCGCATTCGAATTGCACTAACATCTCTCAGCAGGGCAGCGGGTATCTAGGATCACCGTCTATTATCCAGACTGTCGGACTATTTCTCAAAAATCAAGAATTCAGCATCCCTGAGGAGGGACCCGATGGTACGTATGATTTCAGCGACATGCCCTGCGGTCTTTTTGCCCTTGCAGCTGCGGGGGTAAGTATATTTCAATACTGTTATTTAATGGCGCTAACTATACTCGCAGGTCGAACGCGGATTTAAACTATATACAGGTACCGGGATTCGCGAAACCCCTCCCAAATTTACTAGGGCTGCCGTGGGCACGGCCATCGCCGGCTATTCAAGGAACATCAGCCGCTTCACGGTGAGCCGATGGGACAGCCTCCTCGCGGCAGCCGGAGCCTCGATTAAAAGTGATCCCGCTGATGCGGCACCTGCAAACGACTCGGATTTGGCCATGAACGATGGTCTCAGAGACGACATGTACACGCCAAGCAGCCCGTAGTAATGTCCGTGTCAGTATTGCTGCTCCCTTTTTTTTAGTCGCAATGCTAATATTTCGATTTAGCGTCCAAAAAAGCCCTCGCATACATGATCGGGGCCCTATATACCACCATTTCCAAGCTACTTACACTGCGTACTAGTTTTACTGTCGAAAATCATTTCCTGAAATATATCGATGTTGTCGCGTTGTCACGCATTGCGGCGTTGTTTGACCCATTTGAGCCAAAAATTGTGGAAATATTTGCAAAAATTGTCCGCGTTGGGCGTTGTCACGTTTGGTCGTATTTTCGCGCATTTTTTGGCGTTGTTTGGCGTTGTACAACGCCACAATCAGATTGTCAAAAGTCTGATGAAGGCTGAAGGCATCACCGCAGAACGGAAGGTCACGGAGTATGTCCTTTCTTATAGACCAATTTTCTTTTCTAAATCCTGCCCAGATTTATCAAGGTTGTTCGAAGCCAGAAGTGTGGTGCAACCGATGAAAATGGCGTTAAATGCCGCGGCGTCCCAATCTTAAAAAATAAACTCCAGGTTCGCGTATCCTGATTCGATGCGTAATAATCTCAGGCCGCTCTAGATGTCGCGTAACCACAAATTCTGGGTCGGATGCAGTGGTTACAGCAAAAACTGCAGGAGCAAACACCGCAGTTGGACCATTCCGGACGACGTCGACGAGCCGCTCTTTGTAAAGTCATTTTCTGGCCAACCTCTGGTTGCCGATGACTCGAAGGATAGGCCGCCATGCAGTGCTATCGTCCATCCGACTACTGGGTTGAGACAACGACACTGCCGTGAGTTTATTGATTTCTCATGCGCGCCAATCTGATCTAACTTTTCGCTGATAGCGCATGCCCATACTGTACTATTAAATTCAATTCGTCAAGAGGTGTGACGCGTGACCCAAAATACCATTTCGTCAATTCGTCAAGAGGTCCCCAGCGGCGTGACAACCCGCAAAATTTCGTCAACCTTTGGAAATATTGCAGGGGATGCAGGGCATGTAGAGTGAACCATTGGAATCATTCAGGAATGATTTGGGCAATTTATGTCACCAAGTCTTTTGGTGAACCAAGGGGGTTCGAATTCGACAAAAAATCCACTTAGGCCGTATTTTTTCAAAAAGATCTTCTCGGGGACCCTCCCTACCACGTGATGTCCAAATCGGGTAATTTCTCACGTGGTTTGATCCGGTGAATGCCGAAGACAGCGAAAAATTGAACTAAAACCATCATATTTAATGCTGCTGAGCCTTGATTCTTCCACAAATAACTTAGTTATGAATCAAAGCCTTGTGATGAACTCGGCTTTCACCCCAGTGATGGCAAATAGGCAACAAATAGGCAGACCCACCTGGCCCAACATGCCACTAACTATCAATCTTTACCTTGAACCTTCGAAAAGCTGCGCAGGAAATTTTTAACAATTTCTGAATCATTCCATTGTAACTTATGGCTTGAAAATCTGTTTTTTCGGCTGCTAAATGCCAACCAAACCCTAAAACATGTACTGTTTGAGTTGAGTTTCATCAATTTATGGCTTGTGGGGGATAAAGTTCGCTTCTGAGACCTTCTGACAATATCTGGAAGCTATCTAGAGCCGTTCCGACCAACTTACTGAGAGGTCCATATATTTTTTTTCCGGCCTGACGGCCGACCCACCCTCCCTGCCCTAGGTCCCGGCTTGACCAGCCCGAACCCCCTTGTGGTGAACAGGAAAAATGCATTTTTTACCGTTGAACTTGGTCTGAACCACGGTATGTGTGAGACTTGCACCGAGCAGACCTGAGCCCAAATTTTCAACCAAGTGTGACGGAAGATATATTCGTCAAAGGCCTCCGTGACGCGTGACAAAGGTCCAAAATTCGTCGCGTCAAGCACCCCCGTGACGCGTGACTGATGAATTGAATTTAATTGTACAGTATTGTTAACGGGCAAGCCGTAACTAGCGACATTGTCAATCGTCCATGCAACGCCACTCAAACGCCACTAGAACAATCTATGTTCCTGTGGATCCGAGCATCCGGAAGGCACTCATCATTCATCCCCGCAATGTTGCGCCACAATCACCCCATGCCCGCATTGAAGAAGCCATCACGCCAGTCCATCGAGACCTATCGGAAGTGCGTCAAGGCCAACGGCGCGTTGGCGCATCTGTTCCAAAGGTTGATAATGGTACGTGCCTTTCCCGGGATTTCCAATCGAATTCAACGCGAACTTTTTTAGCTCCCTCGACTCTTCTTTTGCTGGGGGGTAAGACACCGGGTGAGTTTGCCCCAGCTCTGCAATCCAAACGCGTCAAGCAAAGGATTCTCCTCGAGACCAAAAAGGAGGAGTACCCGGCCGGTCTGGACGCCCCAGGTAAGCTTTCTTTTTAATCCGAAAATTGTGTTAATGTAAACCGTGATATAGGCGCATTCAAACTTTTCTGGGAGGATATAAGGCTCCAACCTTTTCCGTGTATAAATGTTTATACACGGTTATAACCGTTTCCGTTTCCGTTTTTTGTGCCACTGGGTTCAGACAGTTTGTAAACCTTTTCTACAAGGTTCAAACGATTTAGACATTTGGAGCACTCAATCGCTTGTACCGACAAAAGTTCCGCTGAAATCCCTCCTGAAATTCGGCTAGCACTGTCTCTGAGATCTTGAGACTCTCTCTCAACAACATAGATCCATGCTCTGGCCTCCCATAAAAAAACTCAACAGGGGATATGATCCGAAATGGCAGTTCCTCCGGTGGTTCCTGGCCTGGCGTGTTGAGCAGTGCTTACTTAGCTTCTCAAGCACGTTTGATTTCAACTTAACAGCATTGGTTCCCGAAATCATCGACTCCCGGTGTCGCTAGACAATTTCATCCAGGGCTAGGTCATTTCTGAATTCAAGTTCACAGCGCCGCGGCCATTGGCGAGTGTCTTGGTGGCTCGAGGACCACGGTATGCACCATTTTGAACTGAATTTCATAAATATATCGAACTGAAATACAAAGAAGGTCCCAAGCGAAGCAATACCTGGTTATCCAGCAGCCCAGAGGCTGAGCACTGCCAGCTCCAGGTCAGTACTTCTGATACCCTGAAAATTACCGTGTATAAACCGTTTCAAACGGTTTTAAAACGTTTTCTAACCGTTTCCGTTTGTTGTGCCCAGATCCATACACGGAAAACAAAAGGTTGGAGCCTTAGGAGGATATGAAGAAGCCAATCAACGAGCGATACATTCACCGGCTCGTAGCGGGGGAAGACGGCAGTGTTATGATCCTCACCTGCTTGTCCGCGCTCATGAAGCTCTTGGACGACGAGGGGGTTACGAGCTTTGAAACTGACACGACGTTCAAGCGGGTAGCCGGAGATATCAACGAATGGGAGGTAGTAATATTCCTCAAGGTCCTCCAGCACGGTGAGTTGTCTCTTCGGTTTCAGTTGAAGGGTTAAGTTGGCTAATATTTGCGACATTTTAGCGGTTACGATCGCTCGTGCTTACGTCAACGGGGCCAGCGCCGACTCCTTCGAGCGGCTTTACGATGCATTTCAGGCGGTGAAATTACAAGTTACCGGCAAACCACTCGCATTCAAGGGTTTCGTCAAGGGCGGTAATATCATAGTCATGAACTCTGACATGGAAGCCGCGCAGGTCCTCGGGGCCGCGCGTTCCTTCAAGTCTAACGATCCTGAATACAGTGGTATCAGCGTCGATACTCCTGCGGAAGAAGTCGCGCCGGAGTTCGTCAAACTTTGTACGACTCACGGGAAGCGGTAAGCTCATTTTTGATTTTTGAAACTCACCTGCACTAACATTTATTCAAGGGGTGTCCTCGATTTCAGGTCGCTCGTATCTGAAGAGGATTACCAGCGTCTCATGGACTTCGTGTACATCGACTTGGCGGAGAAACTCGACGAAGTTTCCGAGTTCGTGCGAGGTCTTGGCGTGAAAAAAATTCAAGGTGCAGTTCCAGAGATTCGTTTGTCGACCAACATTCATTTGTATTTCGCAGATTGGTGGGATCACAAAGCAATGAGTGCATGGATCCTCCCATGCCTCATTAAGTCGCAATCCCCCATGAGCGCCGCGGACTGGGACAGCACCCCATCGACGACCAATACGGGTGAGACGCAGCACCACTGGACAAACACGCAAACGGGCGTCAAGCTGTCTCTCATTGAGGCAACAGAGACACTGCGTTCCGGGGTCATCGACGAGCCATAGCCGTAATATATAGACTAAGATGCATGGTCCTAGCCATAGTAATTCTTTCCAAAGGCATGGTACTAGCCAACCACTTGGCTGGGGGCCTATATAGTTTTAGTAGGGCCTGGAAACTCCCGCAGCATTTCTGCCATGCGCTGGGGACATTTATGCGTGTTTGTGCTCTGACGCCAACGAATAAATATTGGATAAAATGGGGGACCCGATATTCGGATTGATGGGTATCTCTCCAGGTCCATTTGGTGTTACCCCCTCCCCTTCCTGGCTCTCTGCGGTTTATTCCCACGAGACGTTTGCTTCCCACGAGAGGTTCGCACCCGTTCATTCGGCATCCCGTCCTCGGCATCCCCGCTCCTCCCTCAATGCTTACGTAATTTATTCTGGGCTGGCTCCTTCTGGGTCGGCCCTCTGTAGAATTGATTTTTATTCTGGCTCTAGAGTCCAGGCCAGGATCTTCCCTAGAATGACTACAATCTATCCTGGACATGAAGCACGCCAATTCTAGGTCTGCACTGGTGACCCTCAACCTTAAGGCTTGGCTGCTAGATATGTAAGTATCTCCGCCAATATTTACTCAAATTGTTTGAAACAAAGCACATACAGCACCCTCTATGTCTCCTCTTGACATTTATTCCATCGGTACCGCACTCCAGGCGGAAACGCGTCCGCGCGAGGCTTCGTCGTCACAAGCCACATCAATCACCCCCTGACAAAAGGCAAGTCCGTATCTCATTGACCTATTGGCCGAAATGCCTGAAGCAAAGCATGAACAGCACCCTTTGGCTCCCCTCTAGACGTCCATCTCATCGGTACCGTGCTCCGGGCGGAAACGCATCGACGCGAGGCTTCGCCGTCACGGGCTACATCATTCAAAGCCACACCAAAGGTAAGTCCGTATCTCATCGACCTATTGACCGAAATGCCTGAACGAAAGCATGGATAGCACCCCTCAGTTTCCCTCTGGACATCCATCCCATTGACACCACTCTCCGAGCAGAAACGCGTCCGCACGAGGCTTCGTCATCACGGGGTACATCAATCACCCCCCCACCAAAGGAAAGTCCATATCTCATCGACCTATGGACCAAACTTCTTGAGCCAAAGCATGGACAGCACCATTTGGTTCCCCTCTAGACGTCCACTTCATTGGTACCGCACTCTGGGCGGAAATGCATCGACGCGAGGCTTCGCCGTCACAGGCTACATCATTCAAAGCCACACCAAAGGCAAGTCCATATCTCATTGACCTATGGACCAAACTTCCCGAACCAAAGCATGGACAGCACCCTTCGGTTCCCCTCTACACGTCCATCCCATCGATACCGCGCCCTGGTGTAATCCATACGTAGTATTAGATAGACATGTATTGGCAACTAACTAGTATGCTCAATTAATAACAATTTTACTATTCTGAGTCATCCGAGTCAGAGGAAATACCGTCGGTGCACGAATCTGACCGGTCCTCTTCCAGTTCATGCAAGGCTCTTGTCATAAGATCCAAAGCTTGTGCCCACCGCACTGCCTTCGCAAACCACTCTTCCCGCCCTAGGATCACCACCAACTCCTTTCCCTTCGTACCTGGTCGGATCGTCTCGAGCTCAGGATAATCCTCTTCCTCCCACTCATCCTCAAGAACCCCGTAGTCTGCGGGGAGAATCTCGGGCTGAGCGAGAAGATCCTCCAAGAGCCGCAAGAAATGATCTTCGAGCTCCGTTTCCTTGAAAGGCGAACGATGCTTAGCCACCTTGACAGGCCGATGACGGATGTTATGGGTGAGGTCGGCTTGCACCTGGTTCTCAAGCTGCTCCTCCACGCTCGGCTCATCCTCGTCGCTATCACTGTCCTTGGTATCGTCATCAGAGGCAATTCCGGCACCCGTGGTGTGTCTGGCTCGGCGCAAGCGAGGGCCTACAACACCGTAGTATCGGTTGATGGCATCTGGATGTATGCCGTCCAGAGGGTCATGGCGGTAGACACCTTCGGTGAGTTGACCAAGGAACCGGATGTTCTGCACATGTATGTAAAAAAAAAAACAATAATTTAGAATGTAACATCAAAACGCACTGCAGGACTCTGGTCACTGGTCAGGCGACCTCGTAGTGAATGCAAATTCCACTCTTCTTGAAATTCAAGGCAGTCGTCATTTATCTCTGAGAGGAACAAACGGTGGAGCAACCAGAGATGACTGGGATCCTTGCGGTCGAGATGATGGAAGCGACCGAGGCGCGTGAAGAAGGCTCTCCAGCGGCGTGCAAACTGGGTCCCTACTTCAACCCACAATCTTTCAATGCGGGTGTTTCGGGTAGATCTATTATCAAGTCAGAAGGCTGTAGTGGCATTGAAGGCATCCAACTTACGATCCCCACATAAAAGACGCCCTTCCCGACCCTCGATGCATGACCATCCATACCGCGACCTTTGTGTTCTCTCCGCCTCGATCTCCGCGCAATCGAGACGGAGTGCCATAGGCTTGAATGGAGGCCATAAACACCTCAAGCCTGCCTCAAGCACCGTTGACGCTAGGTTGTTGGTGCTTGCTTTGAGGCCTGTGACCTGCGGCAAAAGAGTTAACCATGATTAGAAACAAAAGAAGGGAGTGGACTTGCGGTGCGACAGTAGCCGTCTGGAAATCCGTGTAACACAATGCCCCACCAAATCAGCTTGTGATGGCCGTCGCAATGCCATAGGTAGTTGGGCCGAGGGACTTGGTAGCGTCGGCACCTGATAGCGAGACGCGTACGGAGAGCTTGACCCAGAGCATCAACTCTTTTCAGAGAATTACGGGCTCTTTCTCTTTGAACTCGGAGCCCATGTCGGCGAAAGTGGCCGCGAAGATAACGAAGGCCGGATGTGGGTTTGCGGGCTTTGTACTGGCGGGTGATAAGGTCGAGCTCGTCGTCATCTATATCATTGAACTTCTTCTCCAGCCCCAGCTCACGCATCCGCTTTCTCAAGGTGTGACGGTGGACCTTTCTTTGAGGTACTCGGGATCTATGTTCTTTGGGGGATGGCCGCGCTTTCCTGAAAGCCCCTGGGTAACAGGCTCCAAGAGGACAATGTTGTCCCGCTCTCTGGATAGAAATTTCAATATGCATTGATCTGGCAACATAGGCAGGAATATAAAACTTACACTCCTTCAGCGGCAAGTGCTGCGACCTGGAGTTCATAGACCAGAGGTCCCAGTATATTGGCACATTCGTCAATCCAATCCCTGGGAACTCGGTCTCCAATCCTTAGAACGGGTATTAAGTTGTCGATGATATTGGAGGAGAGGAGTTTGTATCGGAGAGGATCGCTGTCCTTCGATGAAGGGCTTCGAGGGCTCGGACATACGCATTGTCTAGGACTTGTCTGCCAGTGATAACATTAGCTATCCAAGGCTGATCAGAGGAAGAGGGGGTAGGTTTTGGGGAAATCGAAAGACTCCATGGCGGTCAGGAGCACTGATATCTTGACACATGTGATCGCTTTTCAAGTCTTCACCGCATTCGTGACTAGGCATCCTACGCTGTACTTTTCGGAAGGCACTCTGACCCTAAAGGCGAATGAAATTATTTATCTCGGTCGTAATGACTATATTCAGCTGGTGATGGGTCTGGGATACTGTACAATGTCTGCCGTGCTCCCCTTATTTTGCGAAGCGAATTCTTCGCGGGATCTGGCTTCATGATTCGTGCCGTCGCAGAGTTGACTGGTGGACGTCGGTCGACCTCTGCCGACATTTACCGAATGGCGTCGACGGACTCTGCCGACTATGGTCGGCCGAGGTCGAGCGACTCAACCAGCAACCAGACCTGCGACGTAGGCGGAATGCAGTGCTTGCTATCCCTAATCACCTCCCTATGTCTCTGGCAGACAACGCAAAGGAGTACCTTGAAAAGGCGCGCAAGGAGGGTCTAGAAGGCACCAGCGATGAGACCGCCGTCCTGCTTCCTGCACAGTTCACAACTGCGGAGCTCTACAAGTTCTTCGAGTTTATCTTTTTGCAGGGGAAGGTCATGGAAATACACCCATAATTGGCCACGAACTCACCGTGCTTTGGCAGTGGTCCAGCTCTGCTCCTGACATCGAATCGGCGTGTGCAATCCTGAAAGTCAGCCATTTCTTTGCTGTCGACACCGGGGTCAATTTTGCGCGGTACCATCTCACCAACAATAGCCAATTGGGCGATGCATTGCGGATGAAACTGGGTTTTGACTACCATTTCAAAGACTGGATTGTCGCAGCTTTCTACGAAATAATAAACAATCCCAATATCAACGATATTTCCCCGGAGCAGGAAGCACTCATGGGTTGGAAGGCATACCGCGCTTTAGCTAAGGCAATGGCAGCAGTGATGGACTACCGTCTGACTCTGGCATGGAACCCACCAACGCTTAATCATTGTAACTGGTGCACTAATCACACGCTCTGCCGTTTGGAGTGGGAGAAAGGGTGGACTTCAATACCGGGTGTGCTGGGTGCTCTCCTCAAGGACGAACTTGCTGGCTTGGAAATCCACGACAACTTGGAGATGTATCCAGTGGGTGCGACGAACATGGAATGCCACCGGCGGACTTGCGAGGGGTCGAAACAGACGTCGGAGAGGAAGAGCATCTTGAGGGCGGAGGAGTCGATCACGGACCAGGCCATACAGGAGCTAATGAGGCAGCTCGGGATAGTTTAGATCTTGTTGGGCAAAATTTGTGTGTGTTATTTAGTGAAATGTGTGTGAAGCGGAGCAAAAATGTGTGTGTGAAGCGGACCGAAAATGTGTGTGTGAAATCAGCCTCAAAAAGTGTGTGAAAATGCGTGGAATTTGTGTGTGAAACCAACCCTAAAAAGTGTGTGTGTGTGGGTGCGCAGAAATTGTGTGTGTGGAAGCACTTTGTGTGTGGAATATTAAATGTACAAAGTGAACACCATACCTCGCGCCTAGTCTGTAGTTTACCGCGCCACTAGGGTAGGGTTGTTACCTAATCTGCGGAGTTTGAATTTGTTCCCACGGCTCTTCTACGCTTGTAGCCACTCCCCTTGCCAGATTGAAGAGGAAAAGTGCGTCAGAATAACATTCTAAAGTAAAAGGAGCCCTTACAGCGTATATTCTTTGACCATTTCTATCCAAATCACTTCCCTGCCTCTCCGGGTAGCGGCCCGATGCCGACCCATCGAATTTCGGCATTGTTGCTCTTCTACTCTGGCATTGAGCTTTGGCTGGAGAAGTTGTTGATTTTAGGTTACTACACGTCGATACCCACAAATTTTATCGAAATCCGTGTTGCACAAGGCATTTTGAGAACCGAAATTTTAAGATTAGTACATAACAAGGTCGGGTACCGATCAAAGATCAAAGGGAATCGATCCTACAACAAAGCACAGGTATGAGCACTTCTTTGTTGTAGCGTCTGTTCATAAGAGACTACCTCGCGCCAGCCTTTGTCCAAAGCCTGAGTGTAGTCGTCCAGATGCGGCTTCAAAATGGACTCCCGTGCTCCCTCAGCCCACAATCTCAGGTTGCGATGCTCTGATTTTGGAGCCCGCTCGCGCTGGTTTTTACGATGACGAGCCATTTCTGAATCATAGGTGTTACTCTCGCAATTCTAGAGGAGCCCAAACAACAGATGTACCTGTGTTCTGGGTGTTGGCGACATGAGGGTAAATCGATGGCGCTGTATGTGGCGTTGGTTGTTGTCAAGTATAATGGTTTATTTATTGTTTGTTGATTCCAGATCTCTTGTTTCCGCCCTCACACGCTCGTTATATCATGTGCAGCTCTGCGGAGTTCCAAATTCTAGGTATAAAAGGCTTATCCTGCGTTGATCTTGCTCCCCACCTCTTTCTTTCGCACCACCATCATCTACTCCCAAGTATGACCTCTTTTCCTGTTGCTTCTGGAACAGAGTCCCCTCTGTCTCGGTAGCGGCGTCTTCTCCCTCTAGTAAGCAGTTTCTTCTTTATTCTTATCGTCGTCGTCGTCTAACCATTTCCCCACAGACAACTCCGCCGCTCTTCAGCTCTTGTTGGCAGCTATCATCTCACCTTCTCAAGGTCAAGGTCAGATTTCACCGTCATCCGACATTTTCAATACTCATGTCTCGCTCAGGTTCCCCGCCCGGGTATGCCGCCGCTGCTCCCACGCCTGTCGCCGCCGCCGCTCCTGCACCCATTCCCATCCCTGTTGCGCCCGCTCCTGCCCCCGCACCGGCCGCTGTCCCAGTCCCTGCCTTTCAGACTAGGGGACCCTGGGTGGCCGGTGCGCTCTACGTCGTAGTCCCGAGCGGCCCACTCACAGCCGTCGCGGAGGTGGAACTTGTAGAGGGTGAGAGCGGCCCCACCTGGTATTGCATCACCAAGGGATGCTGGGTCAGTGTCACTCTCAACAACCACTTGGCCGTCTCCGTGGTCCAGGGGTCTCCAGCGCCATGAAAAGTTACAAGACCCAGCCTCTTGCCGTGGCCGCCTTCAACGAACTTCTTGGGTACCGCATGGTGACAGTTGTCGCCTAAAGGTGAGAGCATGTTTTCTCGGTCTCTTCCTAAACTGACACATTTTTACTCTCAGGCAATCTGGCGCGTGTTTCGGCGGCCAGTCACGTAGTTTACCCTCTGTGTCGCGTAGTTTGAAAGTCGGCAATATTATGTTTGAGCTTGTGTGACACATCGTGATCGAAGTCGATCGAATCTGAGCGCCAATCTGAGCGCCAATCAGTGACGTCTAATGACAGATCCTGACAGATCCGGATCCGGATCTGGTCTTCTTCCCAATTGACTCCGCTGGAGGAGATCTTGTGCGATCTCATCGAATGAAGATGCCGACCGCCTGCATGATATCAAAGGTACCGGCCACAGCACCGTCCCCCATGCAGTCTAATGGTTGGGTCCAATCTTTTTGCCCTGGGCTGTAACGCCCGCTTCTTACAATTTCACCGTGACATTCATTGCGCGCCCAAGAAATTACAATTGGGGTGCGAACTCGACACTAGAAGTGATCTGTTCTCTCACTTCTGATGTGTGCGTCTCGTTCACATGGTACGGCCTGGGTCTTTTATCTCTGACTACTCGTACTCCCCTCACGATTGATTCTTCCCCTCCTCCCCAACCCTCACTAGTGTCTTGCTCTCTGTCTCTCTCCCCTCCCTTGGGCCCATGCCCGCTGACAGTGATTCTGACTATGGTGACGCCGACACCCACTTCGTTGCTCTCCTCGCTGGACTCGACCTCGCGGACGTCGCGACCGAGTCACCCCGCCCGCCGCGAACTCCATCCCCGACCCTACCACCACTTGTCACCGTGCAGCGCCACACCGTCCCCTCGATAAGAGATCGGATCTATACGTTCCCCCCAACGGAACGACTCACCATGTATCATTTTGAATCACCGACCAGACGGAGGGTACACAACCGAATGGTTAGTTACTCCCACTTCCCTCTTTCATTCGTCCAGCTGGCTGAGAGTTATTTAAGGTCTGTGGCTGGATCTGCGACTCAAGGTGTTGCTCATGCGCACGTCTATACCGTTCAAACGGGAGGCTGACGTCAAAAACCTCGCACCCACAAGGCAGCGTATGTTGTCTTCTGTGGCCTCCGCGTCGGAGTCTTTATGACATGGTCTGTCCCCCATTGGCTCAATCCCTATCGCATCCCATATTAAATACAATTCCAGGCGAGAGACCTCCCCCCTCGTCACTCGGGTCCGCAACTCCATCTTCCGCGGTTACCTCAGTGTCGCTGAGGCCTATGCCGCATTCGAATATGCATCAGCCCGATCTTGGGTGCACATCTCCAATGCCCCGGCCGTCGCCGCGATCCCCCAGCTTCCGCAGCCCACCCAGACAGAGCCAACGCCCTCACCGGCGACGTGGACCCCAGCGATACATGGTATGTTGTGTACCACGGAATTACTCCGGGTGTTTACCGTTCACAGTGAGTTTCGCACCCACTTTCATGTCGCCGATACTGACCCTTGGTTTTCCTACAGTCTTGAGTGCCAATTGAATACACTTGGGGTGCGCGGCGCCCTGCACGAATCTGTCATCAGGAAGTCTGTTGCTCTGGCTAAATACGCGGCCGTCACAGCTGGTGGAACCACGCGCATGGCCCCTCCTCCTCAGTATAATACACTAGATGTATTTAGTTAGTCTTGGCGGCTCTGTACAATGAAATTTACCTTTGTCCCTCTCCATCGCGTCCTTTCCCTCCTCTTTAGAGCGCGCATGTCACAGTGTGACCGATGACATCAGTGCCACTTAACCACAAGAGCCTATGATGCGCGCGCTTTCCTTTGAGAGGTAAATTCTGTCTTTCTGTTTTCACATCCTTTCATGCCCAGATTTGAGGTGTAAAATATTTTTTAATTTACTTTCATGGACTGTTGCATGTCTTAGAACATTTACAGCATTTTTCTACGATTAAAGAAACAGTTGTTTCGCACCAATTGGCTGATGGTGCGAACTTGTCACCAATCCCTGACGATGCATATGCGGTTTTCCTCTTCAATGTTCCCTCAACCCCAGATTCGAGTCGTACAATGTCTTTTCATTTGCTTTAATGTACTACTCATTGTGTTTTAACATTTACAGCATTTTCCTACGATTAAAGAGACAATTTTGTCTCTCGACCCCGTGCGAACTTGTCTGAAATGATGCGAACTTGTTACCAAGCGCTCGCAATGTATATCCTGTTTCTCTCTTTGCATGTCCCGCCCCAGCCAAATTTTAGTCGTAAAATGTTATCTACTTTGTGTTTAGGGACTGTTGACGGTTTTAGAACCTTCGCAGCATCTTCGTGCGATTAAAGAAACAATTGTGTGTTTCGACCTCGTGCGAACTTGCGACCAATTTACGTTATGTTGCGAACTTGTTACCAATCCTCCAGTCAACGATAACACTTTTTTTGGGCTTTGCCGTCCTTTGGATTCAAATGTGAGTCGGCAGAGGGGTCATTTTTTCTCGACCCTTCCAATATATGTAAGTAGAAGGTGGGACTCATTTTGGCTGCACTTAATACGAATTAATCGAACTTGATGGCGTGCGAACTTGTCACAAGTTGCCTTTGAGCTCTCGTTTCAACTGCCCTACTGTTACCTTACCCATTCCTCAAACCTTTTCATGTCGCCATTACCTTTCCGTCTCATGGCACACATACTGTGCAAAAAGTTTTTTTCACATCATCAGCATTTGCTACTCAAAAAACTACACCTTAAACCCTCGGATACAAGTTTGCAGGGAGGTTGAAGTTGCGAGACAACTTCACCCAGGATCAAATTCGGAGGTGCGCAACTTTCTGGCATGGCAACTTCACAAAATCAACTTCTGCTTGCACAACATGTTCAGGAACTGCAACACACAACTTCAATTTCACCAGGTCTTTGGAGCAGCAACTTGAGTAGGTAATAACTTCAGTGGGTTGCAACTACGTCCAGTCCAAGCGGTATCTTTGACCTTTTACAGTGTGATTGGCTCAGTTCTGCTGGCTATATTTTCTCCCAATCATATACTCTTCCTCTGTTATTTCCGGGGTGGAATTTTGTTTCTGCACTCATTGATCCATTGGATTTATTGATTAGACCGAGGAATTCCTGATCTTGGGCATGAATATGGACGAATTGGACCGAGCTTGAAGTAATTGTTCACCAACCTGTAATCTGGGTGAAGCGTCGATAGCCACTCAAGCGCGCCAATCTCTCACATGGCCGCCGTGTCTTTACCGATATCAATCAAAGAGTTGCCAAAATCTGCCTTCAGCATCCATTTGTCAGCAGTGTTATTATTATTCTGGCCCATCTAGAAGCACAGAATATTCATATCCCTGTTGACCACATCAGGGAGAGGTTTTGGCACGTTGATACAATAGGATTGATCGTTTACCGCTAAATCTTTATTCACCTCGAGGAGCTTGGCCTCCTCGATATGGAATCACCTATTGATCGCATTTTTTTCCAACCCCGCATCCAAAAGTCTCTCGACAAAATCCGGACCACACACAACAAATGTCTGCTAGCGATTCACGGACTGAGTCACGAGATGGCCATCAACTGTGGCTGCTGGATGGGTGACCCCAGCGACGAGCTCGCAACCGTATCGCACCCATCTTATGGCGAGGATGCTAAAGAACTGCTTCCCCTGTTGGATGAGCTTGATACCAACCCAGAAGTTCCATATTACACTGAGCTTGCATACACGGCGTCTGAGCGAGAATGCTGGAACATTCATTAATCATGATGGCGAAGTGGAGGGGATAAGGGCAACGTTGGAGGATTTTGATTACCTTGCAGACAACGGGAATTGGGGGATTGATGCTAGCCGTTCAGATTGCAATGGATTATTTTTCAGCACTGGAGGAATATTTCAAAAACCTTGTGATTGACTTCCTTTTAGTGCCCTTGGCTGTATTCCTATAAGTCATCCTTGACATCCAGCAAGAGGGAAAAATCTGTCAGGCCAAGCCTAATATCAACAAGCGGTTCCGCTAGTGGTTGACTCCCTGATAGATTAATTTTGAACTATTACTTTGGTCTAACGGTCTGTAACGAAGACTTTAGTTGAACTGAGTTTACTCTGCGTTGAACTGAGTTCAGTTGATGTTGCGGAAACCTTCGAAGCGGCGCAGGACCCTCTTCCGCTAGCAGTTGACTCCCTGCTAGACTATTTTTGAACTATTACCTTGGTCTAACGGTCTGTAACGGAGACTTGAGTTGAACTGAATTTACCCTGCATTGAACTGAGTTCAGTTGATGTTGCGGAAACCTTCGGGGGATCCGCAGGGAACTGTAAGTTTATCTGAAGGACAATTGTGATTGTGCGGTGCATTGGCAGGCATCCCGATTTTATAAAGAGGGTGAAAGTCGAAAGGGGTAATGTCGGATCGAAGCAAAGGTCAGATGAGCAGCGGAGTTTAAAAAGGCTTCAGACAGACAGAATGCTTAATTTTATAAAGAGGGTGATATCCCATTTCAACGGAAGGAAATAGAGTTCTAAGATATCTAACAGCACTGTTGATAACTCTGGGTCCGGTCGTGTAAATTCAATGGCCAGTCAATTCTAAAGGACTGAAATATAAGTCAGAACTTACTGCCAGAGGAGATGTAAGTTGAGATCCTTCTGTCCGAAGCTGTATTTCCGTGGGATCAAACTTGCGTATCCCAATGAAACACGAACCTCGAAGTTGCAACTCTTTGGAGTTGCAACCTTTCGAAGTTGTCGCTTGCCGAAGTTGCATTCACCAAAGTTGTCCCACAGGAAATTACTGGAATTCAACTTGCCGCAAATTCAAAGTTGTAATCTAGGGAAATTGTCCTACTTTTGAGGCCAATTGGTCAGGTTGTACTTGAATTGTAAGGGCAAACATGAAAAAACTTTTTGCACAGTATGTGTGCCACACCGTCTCAAAACAACCCAAATTCGACTCTGAGCAACTCGACCTTGCCCTACATATAACTCCTGCTCTTTGTATTGTCCAACTTACGCTCCCTCGACGCTGGCAACACTTCAACTTGAAGTTCGATTTCTACTACTTCAGTCACGGACGAGTGGATGAGCACCCAGGTCATTTGAATTACCAAGGTGGCGGGCATTGCGGGTCGACGACAATATGCGGCGGAGGTTATTGCACCTCGCGGTAGGGTATTATATAGTGAAAATCAACAATTTCAAACACTAGGCCAATTATTATTGTCCACGCTGAAGCATGTGGGAGAAGTTTAAGTAGGATAGCTGTCTCTCTAGACTCTCCGTCTCGCCTGTGCAAACGGTTTCGCACAGATCTATGTATGAACTTGTCGTAAGTCTCAAGCAGATGTTTGAGCAGCCAATTTCAAACTACCCTAATGGATCTCCTCTGCATGTGTTTCCAGTTAATTCCAAGTGCATCCGCCCAAACCCTTCGGCACCGCTATCTGCACCGTCCAGCGCTGGATGTTTAGGTCAAGGTTTGAATGTGGCCAGCACGATCGTAAATACCCACTGGATAAACCCCCATGCGAAGTGGGGAGTATTTACGGATGCTCTGTGCATAGAGCAGTCCGAATATGCAATCCAGATACAGCTTCCAGTCGAAGCATTCATTGCCACGGTGGAGTGGAATGCTGCAATTCCGTCGTAGGGGCTGCTGGCAGGGGACTCCGTGACGTCGACCTCGGGGACCCAAGCGTGTGTAAAGTGTTGTCCTCGTGTTCGCAAGATTGTCCTTTGAACTTGTGAAAAGACACTGGATGAAACATCAACTGTATCCGGTGGAGTATAAATAATCATTCTTACTGAGACAGAAGCCAGTTCTAATCTTGTCCTTAGAGCACAGTATTTATCCTTTGTACAGATGCTGTGTTGGTATGCCGCAACCCAACACTAAACACTGCTGATTCAGGTGTAGTCTCCTTGTATTTCCAATGCTGTTCATATTTTTCTTGACCACGCACACGGCCGTGCTCGGATCTGTGTAAGCACATGTTCTCAAATTTTAGGGGTATGTTAGAGACATCAATTTCAAACCATGCTCTGAGTCGCGTCCCACACTGGATCAGTGTATCAATGATATGAATGATGGTATCCGAAATAATGAAACCCACCCCATGACACAGTCCCGTGCGAAGCTGGCATCGTACTCATCCACCGTATAATAAATGTTGCCATTCCCGCGTTGCGATTGAGCCGCAGTACCAGCATATTTCCCTTGCACACGTCGGGCGCACCTTGTAGCATCTGGTGCACGCACAAATTATGTGGATAGTGGCCGGTTTGGGAAGTCAATTTCAACGACAGCACGGCTCCTGGCAGAGTATTTGTTGGGTAGGTTTGGTCGACGAATACCATCATGTAGTCCCTGCGTAGCTCGGCTTCGGTAATGCTCATGTCAACCGCATGCAGGCTAGGGCCTGCCACCCCAATGCTGAACCATGGTGTGTAATCCAGGTGGTCAATGGTCAGATCTTTGTCCCGGCTGCACAAGAACGGTAGCTGAACCGCGAGTGGTTGCGTTCCTCCAGTTGGGAAAAAATAACCTGTTACGTATTTTTCGTATGCCTGAGAATGTCGTCAAGAAATGATCCCTGGATGAGACCAATCTTACCGGAATTTTCTTTTGAAGCTGGCTTGCACTGCAGCAACTGTTGCGGCAGTGGTAGTGGGTAGCATAGGATGGGACATTCCATCTGAATGCCTCGGCTGTTGCCGTAAATATGTATTTATCTATCCCCATGCACCTGTAAGCATGTGGCGTAAGAATTTGAAAGCACAGAGATCCGCTGGTCTCAAGATCATCCTAAACGAAACGGCTCGAATAACCGCAAATGATATTGTGTTCCACGAGGTGTCCGTAAAACAGTGGACTACGCCGAGCTCTGTGATCTGGCACATATGAAATCATAATACGCTTTTGTGTCACGCAACCACGCCTTCATGACACCCTTGCCTTCCAGCCGAATCGCTTTCTCCCACGTTGCTTGCTCACCTTTAACTCGTCTGAAAACGTCCTTGGATTTGGCTTCGGTGTAGGCAGGATCCACTACCAGGGTCTGCAAAAACTCCAGTACATGTTTCTTGTCTTCTCAATGAGCTGGATGTGCAAACAAGACCGCGACGTGAGCGGAATTGGTGAACGACAGAACCGCGTGGATGGCGAATGGTGGGATAACGAATGCATATTGTTCTCGTACATGGAGGACCTAGAGGTTTTCCAGAGACTCTAAGCAACCTCGAAGGATGGCAGGAGGTTGGGTATGGATGATTATGGCCCCACCATTTGAGATTCGTCTCCGTGGGTGGCCAGACCAACCACACATTTTCACCCGCACAGTGAACCACGGCCTGTGCGTATCCGGCAAAGTCGACATGCAAGTCGGTTATCCAGCCTGGCGGCGTCAACACGCCCGCCACCCATGAATCCACACGTTTCTCCTTCAGATACGCCCTCCGCGTGGATTCCGATGCGTTGGGATCCTTCGCAGGAAATTGGGCCTTAAGTTGATCTGGTGAGAAGAATTCATGATTGGGTCCAAAGACTGCACCAGGTCCAAGAAGCTGTTGGACGAGATAATCCCAGTTTATTTTGCAGGCCAGTATCCCTTTGTCAATCGATGCGATATTGAGAAGTCCGACAATTTTGTGTCCAGGGGGGTTTGACGAGAGTACTCCTCATCAGGAGGGCCATAACTCTAGCAACGCTATCTTCGCCACTTCCATCGTAGCCATTCAGCTCGACAAAGGGTATGCTATCGTGGCCTATAGAAACGAGATCTGCTATAATACGTGGCATCCCAGGCAACACAGCACAGCTACTGTAGCATTTCGTTCAATTCTAACGGGCTGTGAGCTGTGACCAAAAAAATCGAACTTTGGTTTTCGTAGATCGGCCAGGTGGACCGTGACACCCAAAAAAAATCAGTATATCCGCCGAGGAGGTCGTACAACCACCAGTTTCAAGTGTAGAAAAAGCGGGCTCAACGGAAGCCTGGCGGGGCATACACCCGTGACTCTGCAGTCTGGCATGAAAGAGAGGTGGGAAGAGGACGAAGTCTGAGCAGTAAACCGCTCAAATTGGTGGTGAGAAGCGGTAAGTGTTGCGTGAGGTAGGTATGAGAATCTTCAACAAGCGGAAGTAAAATATACGTGTTCAACCGATCACGTCAACGGTCAAAGTCAATATTCCGTGAGAGTGCTGCGGCGTTTTGAAATGTACGCGCGCGTGCGCGAAAATTTGATTTTTTGAGCCATTTCTCGCCCATTTTGTGACTTGTTTTGGATATTCGAAGATCCCTTCGATGATGCGTGACATGTACGAAAGTTTTCGTATATTTTAGCTGCTGTGACGCGTAACATACGAATTGAATGAAATGGTACAGTAATGGGGACCTGGAGAGGGATATGCGGCATTTGTTCCAGCAGTCCTTCGCGTTGAGAGAGACAGCTCAAAACAGCCACGGCAAGGGGCGACGTCGGGGTATAGAATGACAGGGCCGGAACCTGCCAACGTTTTGCAAGCTGATACGTGACTGAAGTTTCGCGCTCTGGATAACATTCCGGATATTAAACGTGCAAGAGGTTGAGCACCGTACGTAACGGCTCCTGTTGACTGGTGTTCATAGGCGCTAGATCGGAGGCCGCCACATGAAAACTATCCTCATTGGCTGCTGTACGGCCTGGAAATAAGCACTGTGAACCAGCAGTTGAAATGTGGTGCAACGCACCAGCGCAATGTTGACCGTCGGTGGTTAGTTAAATTTTTCTCACCGAAGACCCCTTTGTGAGAACCAATGTGGTCGGCAGCTGTACCGAACATAAACGCACATCAGGCTATATTCCACTGAAACAGAAAAGACCATAACGTACGGTTTCGGCGTATCCTTTTTCGGCTCACCCTGGGTATGGGATCCGGAATCTGCAGGGGAGCTCTCGCATTGGGGGCTGGATATGTTCAGTGTTGTATGTGGACAGCGATAAAATACACACCACACTCTTTATTCTTGACCTTACTGATCATTTGCCAACTCTTCCATTCGCAGGTCGAGTCTAGTTTGACTTGCGTGAGGAAGATGGGATGATTGGTCTCAAAGACGGCGAGATGTCAAGCATCTTGGAAATATGTGTATCACTGTTGGGGGGTTCGCACAGCCGTGTCTCCCACCTTTGCGACCTTGGGAAGTTCACCAACGTATCTTGTATAAGAGTAAATGACGTTCTTGTATGAAAAAGTTTTGGCTATGGTACAATCAATTTCTCTGCGGCAAATGAAATGTGAAAATCAACTTCGGGTAATATCAGCGTGCTTCGGGGCGCAGAAAGTCACAAATTGTACGTCATTCATTGGTATCTGACCCTAATATGAAACCCGACAACCGGTGAGCAGAGATCGAACAGGCGCCCAAACGGGAGTGGAAATCAATGAGAATAAATGGGAACTTTGACCAGATCGGGACGACCGAATGGAATCAAAGGGAAGCAAAGGGAACTCTGTCCCGAATTGGACCAAAGTGATGGAACAGAACGGGTATGGAGTGCGGGCTGGAAGCGACTTTGGAATTCACCTCGAATGGTGTGGGTTGTCCAACAGGGAGCAGCACCATCTTGAGACCTTGGGGTCCGTGGCCAAGAACAGCTATAGAGGGGATGCAGTAGGAAGAGAGGAGGGTCACGTGGGAAGCTTCTAACGAGTCGTTGCAGACATCGTAGACAGGACCCGCCGAGTGTCGGGCCCACGGGGGATGGTTTCGAGCAGCGTGAGCTGGCTTTCCTAGACTTCCGATTTGTACCTGTCCACTAAGACGGGTCAGACCTGTGTAGAATGGAGACAGAAGCCGGTACTTCGAGTTGGAAAGGCAGTGGGCTTGGTAGGATTGACGGCGGTGTTGAATAAACTGCGCTGTCATAGCCTTAATATTGACCATTTGACATTGTGACTCGGGACCTCTAGCGTGCAGAGATGCCGCGTGCGTCTTTTGTTGTTGATGAGCCTGAAACTCGGGATGCGCAGAGAAAAGTAAAATTCAACCCGAAATCTAACGAAGCTTGATTTCAAATGAGACTCGGTACCAATCCGTGCAGAGCGCCCCCATCCGTCCATTGTTGTGGACCAGCCTGAAACAGCATGTGCGCTTAGGAACGAAATATCCTCTCGCGTGCAGAAATGCCGCTGTTGTTGATGAGCCTGAAACTTGGGATGCGCAGCGAAAGGTAAAATTCAACTCGAAATCAAATCCCCGTTGACGATGCTTGATTTCAAATGAGACTCGGTACCAATCTGTGCAGAGCGCCCCCATCCGTCCAGCGTTGTGGACGAGCCTGAAACACCACATACGCCGAGAAAAGTAATATCCAACAAGAATGCTACTGTAATCAAATATCCTTCGGGATCTTCGATACTCGGACGCTGCGCATCTCCTCCTTGACGAATGTTTCTTTGCTACATGCGCCCTGGTCGAGTAAGGCTCTCGCCAAACACACAAAACGTAACTATAGTCTATAGCTCGAAGTCAGTGTCTGAGACGTCGCACTGTCTCGGTGACCCAGACGTTCGGGCGCACTCCCTAGCGGACCGCATGATGTGCATCATGACATTGACAGTTCAGCTAAAAAAGATGGACGGGAGTAGCACTTCGGCCCATCATTTCTCTAAGCGAAGTGCGGATTACCGGAATGTCTGGGTTACCGAGACATCCATCTTGTTCCCTGGCAGTATCTACGCCAAGACCTCAGAAGGGCAAAATGGTCCGCCCCTCGGACCTACACAGCGGCCGCACCATCGCTGCGATTTAGCCCCAAGGTCGGAAGAATGATCTTTTGGCGCTGCAGGCTCAAAAAAAAAAAAACTCGGCGCTAGCATGGGCACGACACCCGATCAATTATCTGTGCGGCTGACAGGCTGTGTTCTTCATGGCCTAGAAAAGGCAGCTGTATCGTTTTTCCGACTCCACAATGACCTTTCTCCAATATCCCACCCATCGCCCAACTATCGTGACAAATGCCATGGTTTTTGGCGCGGCCGTATTCGCATTCGCGCCGCTCCTCTGGGCGAGCAAAGTCTACCCACTGCAGTATTTGTTTCTCGTGGCGCGCCTCCTCTTCACTTTTACTACGCCGCTGGTCTGGAAGGAACGATATTTGCTCCATATTTATTTGGTCGCGCATGTGACCATCGGTGCGTCCTATCAATATCTCGCCACCGCCCTTGTTCTCATGCGTCGTCCAAAAAGATGTTTGCGCAGGAGTACTGGCGATATCTTCAGGCCCCACTGGCCCCTTGTCTGCCTCTCCATCGCCCTCATTGATCGCCATCGCGCTGCTGTTGTCCACGGGCACTGCAGTCGTGTCGTTCTACCTACTACTCATGGTTAGCACTCCGGCCGCGGAGGACCTCAAATCCCCTCTTCCAAGTCTTTGGGTGTGTCTATCGACTGCGCCCAGCCTATGCAAACTCAATCTGCTGATATTATTTTCTGCCCAGCCTAGAATGCGAATACCCAGCTCCCAGTGGGCCACATTATTCACCCGATTGAGCATCGTGGTCATTTTTGTGGCCGTGCCAGTGGGGTATGGTAAAATTGACGCGGACTGACGCGGACCGGCGCGCACTGACGCGCACTGACGCGGCACTGACGCGGCGGTGGCTGTGTCATTGACGCTGCATCGGCGCGCCGCCCATAACTATTGAATGGTTGCACTCTGGGGCTAAAATCGAGTTGTGGGAGCAGTTTCTAGTCCTAATACATCGTTTGGACACAAAAATTCCCCACCCAAAATTTCCACAGATTTCAGTACTTAGTCGGTATTTGGTCAGTACACACGAGTTTCAACCACTTCCTGCAACATATTTTCGCAGTTCATAAAGACACAGAGTACTGTCTTACCTTTGGCTGGCCAAAACAAGGTTTCCCACTGCAATAACTGCCTGTGTTCTGGAAACAAACTGTGGAGTTGTTGCACAACTAGGGTGAATGTGACACGGCATCTGACACACGCCAGTATGGGCGATCATCTCGATTCTGAAGTGCACCTGTGCGGCCTATTGATGCATATGTCTGCTTTCAGGAGTGGTCTGAAAATGATAATAAAGAGCTTGCGCAAAAGCCGCACGAGCCGCATGCGGCTTTTGGGCATTCACTACATTTTGACGGCCCCTCGGCCGACTTGATCGATGTCGGCTGAGGTTGGCCGAGGGGGCTAGACTGGGTTGGTCGAGGGGAAGTTGGCCGATGTCGGTTGAGGTTGGCCGAGGTTATCTCGACCAGGTTGGGCGAGCCCCTGATCTCTGTCCCAGTGCCTCCAGCATCCCTGGCGCCGTCGGCTGGCCTTCCCACAGAGTGTGGGAGCCAAAGTAGTTTGCCGATGGGCTGTGTAACTGATGTTGCGTGGCATGGCCAAATCAGGCCATAAATCCGAGATGCCACTAGTGGACTGGGGGAAAAAAGAGCTTGAGGGAATACCTAGGGTTGTGGGGCTTAAAATATCAGTAGATCAATATTAGTGGATGATCCTCATGAACCCTTGCAAAGGTGGATTGGATTATGCTATGTTACAAACAGGAGTCGCTTTCGGCGTTATGTCTCAATTTGGAGGGCCCTTCACGTGTTGTGATCTATGTGCCGGATCATGTTACTAATAGTAATGGTTTAGTGAGGAGCGGCTTAAAATTGAGGTCGACCAAAGGTTAACTAACCTTAGACCAACCTCGACCGACTAGGCCGAGCCAAGGAGTTGGCCGAGTAGGACTGCGGACCGTACCGTATACGGGTACGGCCGTACATTTGACGGCCGTATTTTAGCTTACCCGTACCGTATGCCGCCCCGTCTCCACATATTCCTGGGACTCGACGGTACGGTACGGCACAATAACGGCCGTATACGGGAGGACGGCGCGTAAAATTGTACAAAAGACCTCTACAGGTTAATCAAGGTGTGCCAAGTGTCCCACTCATAACCTTAGCCTCGCATTTAGGTCTGGTATGTCTGAGATTGCCTCTGAAATGCATAATTGGAAGGAGCGCTCATCAGTGTACAAACTTTCCACGTCTCAATGGGCTTACTCATCCCACCCATGTTGAGTTTTGAAGAAAAAAAGTACTTTGCCAACGCAATTCCGGAGAAACAAATAATGTACACAAGGAGATTGCAATAACATCTGGACCAAGGACGAACCAACACAACCTTTCAGTAGCAGTATTTGGGAACAAAGGCCATCTCGGGCCCAGGACCGCATCAATTTTAGTTGGATTTTTCCAAACACTTCTTCACTTGGAGTCAGCTGTGATTCAAGAGAAAAAAATCAACTCGCTATGGTCTTCTCAAGTCCGGCTGGGCGCGGCAGTGCCGGCATCAGCTAATGCCGCCTATGCCGAGTATCCCGTCTACTCCTGAGAGTTGGTGGCATCACAAATGACCTCTTGCAATTGTTGCAGCCAGCCTTCTGGTAAGTTACGTCCCAGTTCTGTTGATTTCAATTCGATTCCTGGCCATTTGGGCATATGCCGTAAATACGGTTTCAACGCCGTATACGGCCGTATTTTTGACGGCCCTAATGGCGTACGGTACGGCCAAACCCGTCCCGTCCAATAGAGGGGGGAAAGGGCCAACGGGACGGTACGGGTGCTGTATTACGGAAGCCGTATAACCGTCTTTTACGGTTCGGGTCAGCAGCCCTATGGCCGAGGTTGGTCGAGGCAGCCTTAAAATGTAGTGATTGCACAAAATTACAAGGTTTTTGCCGTGTTCCCTCTATTTTTTTGTGAGTTCAATGCTCCCTCCGGTCTCTGTGGCACTGTATTGCATTCATCCAAATGGGTATCTGGTCGATGCGCAACCTAGGGGGGCCATTTTTCCGATCATCAGTCCAGCTCCACTCAGACTTCCCATACTTGTCGCGTCTTGCACACAGCAGTTGAGGCACAAATGAGATTTCTTCACCGACCTGTACTTGTCCTTGGATCCAACTACCCTTCCATCGACTTGGGTTCTCAGTAACCTCAAATTTGATTTCCGCATGCGGCTTCGCGCAATGCCAAAAAGCCGCATGCGGCTCGTGCGGCTTTTGCGCAAGCTCTCTAATGTGTTGAAGTAGCTCATCCTTTGGAACGCAACCTCGAGGAAACGGTTGAAATCAAACCATTCACAGGTGGTGTTGATACCAGAAGCCTGGAGCCCTGGTGGAATCCTGAGATGATTCTGCCTTTTGCGCTTGAAGACAGGAGCATTTGAAATTTCAACGCCCGAAAATGCATATGCAGTAGATACACAACAAAACAAAAAGTAGTATGCTCCGTCTCTTCACCCGCACCCGATCTTGCCCTCAATTTGGCTTTCGAGCGATAATTCGTGGAGTCTTCCTGGTGGGCCTGGGCTGCCGCTTGGGTCGCAAGCTGGTATCGGGCGGCAAGTCCGCTTCAATGTGTGAGGTATAATGTGGCCCACGCTACGGTTTGCTGAGTCAACCTGGAGTCGACTAGATAGATAGTGGCTAACCTGAAGCTCCGATTCACTCTCATCCTCGCGATCATCGTGATTCCAATGTGTTGGAAGGTTCAGGTATGGGCTCCAATCGTCTTGGTGCGGCCCTTTATCTAAACCCCACTGTTGATTTCCGGCACGACCCGCTTGCAAAGAGTTCTCAAACAGCCTTTCCTCAAAATATCCAAGGCACTCGTGGTCGACATCGATGAAGCCCGCAGTGGGCTTTCTCTGCCGCATCCAGGCGATGTTCAATATCGCCTCTTGACGGTCCATCGTCGCATATTCTGGTGTGGCCTGAATTTCGTCGAGAATCTCTTCCTGATTGCGGTATGCAATCAGGATCGTGTACGCATGTGCCAGAGGGACACGACCCATCCAGTTAACGACAGATTCTTTGGCCCCTGGAATAAAGCGATAAAACCAGTTAGAAACTCGAGCACAGTCGATGCTTTGTAGCTCTCCCGTGTACGGAATGCCCCGTTTCGCAGCATCTCACCCCGAGTTTATCTGACTTCCCTTTCTTCTGTGACCGCGCATATTTTACGGCTGGGACGGCAGGATGGTTCGATTCGTCTTCCGTGTTGAGCTTCTCCAAAATGGCTAAGTGTGGTTGGAGTGCCGCTGATATTTAGTCGGTATAGGGAAAGTCACGGTACTCAAGCACGAGATCTTCCTCAATGGGAGTCTCCCATGCATGGGTCCATTTTCCAAGCTTTGGATTTTTTGATTAGCGGGAGACCGCTTGAACCATTCCCCGCTAATTATATCAATGTTCCGGGTCTGATAACCTCAGGGTCAATTGCTGTTGCATTCAGCTTGACCTGAATGAGCTTCGACTCGAGTCTGAGAGGTATCCAATCTCATGTATTGGGTTTACTGCGTGAATATATGACCTGGCATGTTCCCAACTATACCTGATTTGCAACGGGCTGGGTGGAAATGCCGCGCGTGCCGCGCGACTGCCGCGCACTGACGCGGCAGTGCGGGGAATTGAGGCGGCAGTGGCGAGGCACTGACGCGGCGGTGGCTGTGCAATTGCCGCGGCAAGGGGTGAAGTGCCGCGCCACCTTTAACTCCTTCTACATGCTGTTCTATACCCCAGGGCCAATCGAGGCAAGACTTAATATCCTCAATACATCATTCAGAGTGCACAAATCATCCCAACAACCTCGATTTGCAGCAGCCTGAGCCACTTCCAATTTTTGACTAGATGTTGACTAGATCATGTTTATCTCCCAAGTCTGGGACGCAGAACAGTTTTCTGACCTGAATAATACTCAGAGGTACCTGCACCTCTCTTGAGTGCGCATTCATTATGTCGCCGTGTATTATTGCCAGGCAATATATCTCAGGCATTGGGGGTTGCAGGCGCTTTTTTGATGAGTAATAGTGCTTCGAGGTCTGAATAGGTTGGAAACACGTCCCTTGGAAAAGCAATGGTTGAATTCTACTTGGCGCACCTTGCATGAGCGAAGGGTATGGCTTTTTCAATCATTCCTCGCAGCGCACAGCGTACTTCTGCCCAGAACTTCTGATACTACTAATCCACCGTGAATAATGGAACACTTGACTGAATATCCTGACACTGAGCGAGATTAAATTCTAGACCGCGGCGAAATCCAACTTCGCAATCAAATATGCACGACACTGCACTGGATCTATGTCATGTCGGTGTCTAGGCCCTGTCCCGAGTATCGTACCATGTACATAGTGCTGTGATGGTCAGTAGAGCTACACACATGGCTGAGGCAATAGGCCAATAGCGCCCGAACCAATATGTGCAAGACTTGTAAGCAACCAGGTATGTACTCCACAATTTAGGCGCGGCGGTACAAGCTAAAGGCACGGGAACCCTGTCAATCATTGTCCCCTAAAGTCTTGTCTCAAACTCTGGCGCATATTTTCAGTTGAAGCAAAACAAATCTACTCGTATAGTGACCCTCACATTCACAGATGGATTCACAGGGATCCTGGGGTGCCGAATTTCAATTCCGAGTCGTTCCAAATCCACGGATCTGGGTGGTTCTTGATTCACCACCATTCGAGGGGAAGCTAAAAGCTGGATATCTGTTGATTTTCAGGCTCGTCGCGCTACGACTTGATATCCCAACATTCATCACTCCCAGAAATGCCTGCATCGGAAATGTCGGCCGAAGTGTTGTCCCATGCCGGGTCTATTCCGCTTGTGATTCATCAGGCAGTCAGATTGAGGTACAGTGGTTCTTACATTCACGGATCTCTCGCACCTGCCATCTGAGAGTTAATTCACGCCAAGTTCAACTTGACCTGATGATATATTGGGTGTTGACTGAGGTGAGTATCCCAACAGCCGCTAACGGATTCCCACGGAACATCCAACCATTTCTGGTGGATTCCCCGTCCAATGGCCTGCAATTCTTGATGGAATTTTAGTCTCAGCTTGCCATGTTCTCTCCCAGTTCGTCGAGTCTTGATCGTTCCCCTGAATTCCGTCCGAATTAGAGTTCCAGTTTCAACTGTGAAACTCGTGTCTCGCATCCGAAAAATTCAACTGAACTGAAATTGGAGGTCGCACTGTCCACGCTCTCTGCCGGCGTTCGCCACGACAGTAGTACAGTCCGTGGAAGCAATACATTTTAAATCTGTTAGTTTAGGTCTCCAACTGTTTGGATTCAACCAGCAACATTATCAGGGCAACCTCTTCGCGGAACGGATTTTCTATTCGATTGGAATGTGCCATATGGCCGCGGGCTTTGGTCAAACATGCCAATTCAACAGACTCGTAGGCCCAATGGCAGTGCCATCGGCGCACTGGCAGTGCTGCGATAGTAGTGTTGCCACAAAAATAGAGGCGACTTTGCTGTGCCGTTGAACTTCCAATCTCACTGCCGTTATTTCTTATTTGATTTAAAGCCCAGCACTCACGTCCTACATATTTACAATATTCGGAGAACTCAAGTCTCGCGGAAGGAGGATTTAATCTTCGGGAAAAATGCGAAGTAAAACGTCTATGTAAACTTGTGGGCCAAATAATGTTCAAGAGGAAGGATCCAAACCCCGCAACCCATATTACGCCTTTCATTATGCAACAATTGCGATAAATTGGCCTGCCGAGGATCAATAGCGCTGATATGTGACTCCATCAGAGAAAACTGCCGACTGATTCTGAGGTGAGTGGAGAATAATTTTCATGGTATCCCTGGTTTGACCCATTTTTACCTGCAACACTTTCTAATGCACCTTTGAGGTGTTACTGTGCGCGCCGCGGCAAGACGCGAGCGCAACGGAGCGTCAGTCTGACGGACAGTATTGCAACCCAACTAATCAATTCGCCACAAGGATTATACGGTCCAACAACCAATTAAAGTTGAGATGGACTTTCCAACATCAACATACCAAATACCAGGGCAGCGACGTCTACAGAAACATGGGCACCGCGGCACTGGAGAACCCCCTCTGTCTGCCGCGGCAGAGTAAAAAATATTTTCTGCAGCTCCCGATAGTACCGTATAATTTGGTGTAACAGAGGGATTAGGTTGAGACCTGCACTTTAACACTCTGTTCTAGACCAGGCATGACGACCCTTGATTTTATTTCCCACAAATGTAGTAACACCATGGCTATTGTTTGTACCCTGCTTGTGTGGATATTCACGACGAGTAGTGCTGCAACATTGCGGACCAGGTGCCGCGGCACCATGAACAGATTCCTTCTCGCGGTTATACCTTCGCCTTGAGGCCAAAAAAATCGCCACGACAGATCGTCCCATTGTTTTTTCCCTAGTGAAATCATTTGGTTCTTCTGCGAATATCTATCTCCTGCAAGTCAAGTATTCGATAAGTATCGCCGTTAGAAGTATATAAACCCATTGTTGATACTGTATTCACAGACTGGACAGATTTTTTTAATATCCTGCATTGGTTAGAGCACACTAGTCGTACCACAAGAATTCAACCGAGTCACTGCCACCTAAAACTCGGATCTCAATGCAATCTGGGTCTTTTAACTGTGGGCCTGGGTGGAGTTGACTCCCCAAGGTATTGATCCATTTAGTGACTGATTATGGCGCATTCAAGCCGCTGCGGTGCCGAAAGTCTACGCTGCCACGATCCATAGTGCTCCTGACATTTAAGCCATATGAGATGGAGGTCTTCATCATCCCAGTCACGTCTGTAGGACTGTTTGAAAATTCAATGGTATGATGAGCTCCAGAGGATATACTTGAGCCAGGGCATCAAACATGCAAGGAGTATTCGAGTTGAGCAGATGTTACCATCCATCATTGCATTCGTTTATCACATTCAGGCACTTTCAGTGAGTAAACCAGTGTCTGAGCTCGATTCTATAGGATCTCGTAAAGATACGGAACAACCGACGCAAGCAGCACACTGGAGCTTAAAGATGAAGCAGCCAGTCCAACCACCACTCTAAATCTCGGGTGAACTCAGGTAGCCAGTCAAAAATCACTGGGCCCTGGAATGTAGGGTGAGGTAGTAGTGTGGAGAACTGACGCGGCGCTGCGGGGAACTGACGAGGCATTGCGGGGAATTGCCGCGGCAGTGCGGGGAACTGACGCGGCACTGCCGAGGCGTTGACGCGGCACCTCGGGGAAGTGACGTGACGTTGCGGGGAGGTGCGGAGACAAGTGACGCGGCGACAGATGTACACCTTATGTTCTAAAATGCGTATGAAATGCGAGGTGCACATTGTGCTTCCAGTGTGCATGTCTGAACTTCCTTTCTGGAGGAAACCCATGAAGTTCGGGCCCTCAGAAGTAATGATTTGGGCTAGGAACTACTACAATTGAAGCCCTGGTGGGCTATATACGTGCTCGCAGCAGTTTTATTGCTAATAACAAGTTTTATTGCTAATAACAAGTTTTATTGCTAATAACAAGTGGAAGTGGTTGAAATCCCTCAGGCAATTGGTGGTACTTATTCACTATTTTGCCCGAAGGTTTTTTTTTGTTCCAAACAATGTATTTGAGTGTAGAAACACTACCCTCACCTAATTTGAAGTCCAGAAGGTGTTGTGGAAAGAGCTAAAGGCTGCGCAGCACTTCAACCCTGCCGCGGCAATAGCACAGCCACCGCCGCGTCAGTTCCCCGCACTGCCGCGTCAATTCCCCGCAGTGCCGCGGCAGTCGCGGCATTTTCTCCGGGCCCATTTGCAACCGTGGTTGAAGGATGTTGTTTTGTACCCCCGCAGCGTGAAATAATGCAGGCATTTGAGGCTACAGAAGCATGAAAATCATGCGGCACTGATGCGCGTTGACGCGCACTGACGTGGCACCACCGTATAATGGGGGGATGATGTATCACCTACTCTCACCAGAGTTGTATGGTGATACATCCTGGTCTCAGGCGAGAGACAGCCGTGATGTATCATCTGAGAGACACCCTCGTTTTGGATAAGCGGCGCCTGTCCCGTCCTCGACGCTGCTGGCATCGGAGAGCTCTTCGCGGGGTCATCGTCGTCGACGATGAGCTCGGTGTATCACAATATTTGGCAAAGTCGTCTGGGCGGGCTGACGTCATTGTCCAAATCGGGCAATCCTGACAATCCGGCCCTGCGATCCAGCGCACGACGCCGGGCTCATTTCTACAGGATATACTTTATAAAACTAGGTAGTTGCGTACAATACATGTATCTACTGTATACATAGAAACAGAGCAATATACAGCAGCGAGAAAAACACAATATCAGTCCGAAAGCACTTCCATCCCATGTCCCTCCTCCATCTCCTCCTGCTCGTCGATGTCATCCTCCGGGGAGTGGAAGAGTGTGCTGGCCTGCTGCAGAAAAGCCGGTACGTCTTTCCATAGGGTCTGGAAGCGAGTCGATAGGCCGTCCATATACCATGCTTGCTTGAGGGCGTACGCAGAATGCCCCTCTCGCAACGCCGCATCATGCTGCCGGTGAGCTCGTAGCCCGACCAGGGATCGCCACCTGTCCCTGCGCCAGTCCATGAACTGCACGACACGGCGCATTTCCTCCTGGAGGAGATCTACCTCCTCCGAGTAGCGCATTGCCCGTGCTCGGGTCTTCGCCCATTCAAGCCGTAGCGCTGCGTCTTTAATCAGTATATGCAGTCGCATTCCGAGTGAAGACTCACCTTCGTTGTGCACCACAGCGGCCGGCTCCGAGCCGGCCTGGGCTAGCCAAATCCACGACATCGGCATCTTTTCTTCTGCCCGCCGCGCGGCTCGCTCCGCTTCCTGCACCGGATCCAGCCTCGCCGACTTCCTCCCTCTCCTCCTCTCCTCATCCCCAAACAACGAGCCCGGTCGGCTGCGTATGTGCTCCTCCTTCAACACATGCAGGTGCTGCTTCCAATCCGCATGGTTGAGATCGGTACCGATGCGGTCAAGAGTAGAACTCAGGGACACGAGAGCAGCGCGCGCGGCGCGATACTGCTCTGCTGCCCGCTGAATCCGGGCGTCAATCGCCTTGATCCTGGTGGCAGAGCGCGTATTCCCTCTCACGCCCCGTACCGCCCGATCCTTGAATTTGTACTCGTGCGTGCGCACGAGCAGCTGATTACGAATTTCTTCGAGCGCCTCGAAGGCCTGGCCCTTGCGGAGCATGTACTCGTACTCGAAGAGCTCGGGGTCACACTGCGCGCTGCGTCCGATCGCGGATGGAAGCCACAGCTTCATGTCCTGCGCACGCAGGCCCGGCATCGCCTGCGTCGCTGCGACCCGTTTACGTGCGGCATCCTCGCGCTCGCGCAGCAGCGCGACCTCGGGGATGAAGAGCTGTTGGACCTCCATCCATGCGTCGATCTTCCGACGCAGCTTCGTCTCGCGTTCGATGCGTCTTCTCCCTTGATCCATGGTCTCGTGTGCGCCTACGTGCTTTCACATGGGTGGCTAGTGCTCGCCTATCCATACAAAACATCAGTCTCTGGTGTAAGCGGCAAAAAGAAGGAAGGACACACTGCTGCTCTTCCAATTGCAGTCCCATTGCCAACATTTCCGTATTGTGCATCTCGCCACGAACCCGCTCGTGCTCGACGTCCTCGGATGCGATCATTGCCAACTTCTTCTTCACTTCCTTCAGGCCGTCGTGCGTCACCGTAGTCGCAAACGGATTGGGTTTCTGGACGTCGTCCTCCCATGCGACCGCCATTTCGGTCCAGGTTGCAACGGCCGACAGAGGGAACGATGCCTCGACGTCGGATTGCGCTACGCTGGTCTCCAGCATGAGCGGCACGGGCTTTTTGCAAGCGCTCCAATAATGTTTTCCCTGGAACCGGTGCGTTAATACATGCAGATGCCAATGATGAAACGCCTACCCAACCCGACAATCTTCTTCCAGTTCCAATCCTGGAAATGGGTGTCGAGCTTGTCTCGTCGGGCGCCGGGGCCTGAGATGCTTGTGCTACTTGCGAGCCGGTTGGCGTCGGCCCATCCCCGCTCGGGCGCCTCCCCATCGGTCCGCCCAACGCACGGTGTGAGGTTGAAGGAATACATGATGTTGCAGAGCTCAATGTGGGCGGGGAGGTGGAATTTCGGGATCAGGAAAACGACGTACTTCTCCCCATCCTTGAATTGCACATCGTCGAAATCGAATATCTTCATCCGTTCCGAGATATTCTTGTGCATTGGCACGCGATATCATAGGACACGTAGAGGCGTTTGATGGGGCTACCGGCGAGACTCATGAAGAACATGTAGTCCATATTGAGGTAACTGCAAGGAAGTCAGTAGCCGTGGTGTTCTATTGACAAAGTCTGCGTACCGTTCGCCTTTCTGTAAATCGCCCACACCATTAGGACGCTTCATGTTGTGGCGGGCACAATCCACCGTCCCAATCCCGGAAGACGCCGTCCCCAACGACTCGCGGTCTGGCTTGTCCACCGCGTCGTGCGCCACAAAGTGCTCCGCTGTAAAATTGTCAGTCCATCTCCCGGGCTGTAGAGCTGCAAATGCGTACCTCCTGTTTCTGATCCCAGTGTTTATCTAGATGCTCCATGTACGCCTTCACTTCTCCATAGAAAGCCCACCCCGTGCCCATACTGGGTCCTTCTCCTCGCTGGAAACATCCTTCCGTTTCAGACAGAAATCGGCATCGAGGGCCAGGAACAATGCATAAAGGAATCTGTTGCAGCAAAGTCAGTCGCGCGCAGAGTCGAATAGAGATGGTACCCACCGTTTCTTGGCAGACGCATTTTCCAATCTGGCGGCAAATTCTTTCCGGGCTGCGGGCATGCGGGACAAAGGAGCGCGCATTCACCCGGCATCGTCGTCCCAATCCGATCGTCCCCGGGGTCGTGTCCGCGGGCTGCGCGTTTTAGTAGGTGGAGGTTGTCCCACTGACGCGTCATTCGAAGGAACTCCTCATACCGCTCCTGCAAAAACAAATCAGTATTGAGACATGGTGTTTCCAAGAGCTCCGCTTACCCTCGAAGGCTCTAAACCCGTGTTATCTGTTTCCCGCGCGAGACTGTTGTAGAACTCGTACGCAGAGCATTTCGACTCCAAACACATCATATTGAATCGATCCAGTGCAGCAAACATTGCTGCCGAGCGAGGGTTCGTCCCGGTCGCTGGATAAAGCCGCATGCGGAGCAGCTGCGTCGGCCGCGGCTTGGACTGGCTGCAATTGCAGAAGTCCAAAGCGACCTCGTCGATCGTGTGAGCGGTGACAATGACGAAGTCATCACCAGCTGATCGCGCAGGGTTGGGGCAAGGCTGCCCAAGTGGGTGGCCGAGTTGTATGCGAAGCCCGAGGGATTTGAGGGAAGATTTTTTGAAAAAACCGTCGCTCCACGTCTACAGGATAAGAACTTTGTGAGTATCGTTCGAGATTTAGCACGATGACGCACCTCAATGTGATGGAGGGGCATTCCTGTGTGTATCGCGACGACACATTGCGCGCAGTACAGGCAAGGGTGCAGGCAGTCCCTGCACCGATACCTGACATCCGTCGCATGGCATCCATCCCGTGCACATTCGTTCTGGTTGATATATTCGCCGCGACCATCGAGGCGGATGATCTCATCCAGAAAGTTCTCGCGATCGAGGCGCACCCATTGTTCGTTAGGGTTGTCCTGCAATACATGGGTGATTTTATTTTGATGGATGAAAAGCGGTGACACTCACGGAATCTCGGAGGGCTCGCGGGCCTTGCTGCAAGCCAGCTCCATACTCTGCGTCGAACTCCGAGAACTCTTGCTCCCAGCCGCTGACTTGCTCTCCCAGCGATGAAAAGTCCACCGCTGGGGGATCCAGGTCAGGATTGAGGATAGTACGGGTCTTTTTTGAGGGAGAGGCGGGCACGGCGGCCGTGGTGAACGTCGAGCGAACCCTGCCAGAGGAGCCCATATAAATGGCTTCGTTGGGAACGTGGTGTAGTCGCTCGACGCCGGTGCGTGGTTTGTAGTCCTCTCGAGAGTCGTCGCTACCACTTCCATCGTTAACATCGTCTTCGTCGATAGTGACTAAAGCCACTTTTCGTTTAGCCATAGGAAATGGAAAATAAAGAAAGGTGGCGACACACCTTCGCGCGATTCAGCGCATGGTCGTTGACCGTGCGTGATGGTTTGGGTTTCAGATCTTTGATCTCAAGCGCAGCACGCTATGTTGCTGTGCTTTGTTGTTTAGCGCCTGTTTAGCGCCTGGTGGCCGGTGCGAATCACCTTACCTTGTACGTCCACCACATGGCTGACAATGCCTGTAAGTTTTGTTCAATATCCCTTTTGGCCTACGTTAACGATCACTTCTAGGCCGCGATTTAGTCCTATACCGGTACAAAATGTACACCCTAGCTGGCGTTATACTCGAGGCGCAGCATGGCAGGCACATTCGGCGTACCAGGTGCGTTTCCTGATTATTTCTTACCTATTGAAAACAAACTCCCCCGCCAGCATGCAAGGTGGCGAGCGCTGCGATCTTCTCGAGGACTACTACTTCCAAGACTCCTTATCCCAGTGCAAGCTTCTCATCTCGTATGACATTTGCTGTCAATATTCTGTCAATCACCAGCGTCCTTAGTCAAGTATCGACATCCTCTTATCATGTCGTACGACATTTGCTGTCAATATTCTGTCAATTGCCACCATCTATAGTCGATATCTCGTTCAACTACGCCGCAATATATTTTGTTTTTGTCTAATTATCCCGCGTGCATGCAAGACGACCGCCCGACTCCAGACCGTAATCTTCCCAACGGAAAATAGTTCGGCTTGGCAACGAACGAGGGAGAACACCACGACTGATGCGCTCTGCCTCCACCACGTCTGCCCAGCAACTGTCGATGAGAGCGCGCCTGCGCTGCGCGGCTGCCATATTGCGCTCATCCTGCCTCTTCATCGCCGCGTACCCGACTGTTCCCCTCGAATGTCTCGTATGTTCAGACTGGGCATATTGCCATGCTGCATGCAGCTCTGATGCGCGCTGCTGCAGGATCCAGATAATGCAGGCTCCCACTTCTGAGGAGCTGTGTGCAGGGCTCATTTCTTATGAAACCTTCAGTTAAAATCAATCGGGTTTGGGACATTGTAAGGTCACCTTGCCTAACGTCTTCAGACGACATGAGGGAGTGAAAAAACAAGTGGTTGCTAACCAGATTTGCAATCATAGATGCCGAAAAGGTGCGTATCTCTAGTACATATCGTGATGGAACTGATAGAATTGGACTACAGAAAATGTACTAGTCGTCCCACCCAGAACCAGACCGCGCTTGAGGAAAAACCAAGCCCTTCCAGCTGTAAACGACTCGGCTTTTATCCCATCCCGGATGCAGCTCCTCCATCGCCGCTTCCTCCGCCTCCTGTGGGCAGGGGCGAGCAGTAATGAGCTGGTGGCACTGAGGGCAGAGCCAGGTAGTCTCGAGCGACACGCGAATACAAACGAAGCAATGGCTATGGCCACAATTATACCTGCAGACAATCACCAAAAGAAGGCAAAAACAAGACCCAAGGCACTCACGAGACGGGGTGTGATTTCGCATTGAGGCAGATGGTACAGGTATGTTCCATTAGTACGGAAGGGAGCTCAGTCGGGCGAGCATCGTCGAGGTAGAAGTCCTCTGCAGTCAGTGGGACTGCGTGCGTCTCACGGAGGCCCTTGACCGGTCGGATTCTAATGCCCCCTCGCAGTACGAGGTCGACCACCGGCTGGTGACGCAGCCATTCAGCATGAGCAGCAGCAACACGGGCATCGAGCTGGGCACGCCGGAGGCGGTAGGACTCATCTCTTTCCGCCTCCGCCTCCGCCTTTGCCTTCTCCCACGCCGCGCTGTCAATTGGCTTCAAGGCTCTCAGTGCTTCCACAGCTCGGTCGTAGATGTTCTGGACGTCCTGACCGAGGTGGTCTTCCACCACAGCCCGGAGCTGGCGGAGCTCGATCGCCCTTGATCCATGTTCTGTAGCGCACAGGGCATGTGCAAAATCTACGAAACGCTGAGGCATCTGCCCTTTGTCGAAGGTGAGTACCGCTATAAGATAAGACGCATGGTTAATACATAATCTTCTTGGGGAAACCAGCATGGTCAACTCACTCCGTTCATCGTTACTGTGGTCAAACAAGGGGATCTTCCGCTTCGGCTTGCTCAAAGCATCCTCGTCTTCGTTGGCCTGCATGTTATCGTTGGGACCAGCTCCAAGACACAAGGCAAAAGGGGATTGAAAAAAAAAGTGCGTCAATTGATGAGAACGAAACAAGACAAGTACATACTCTCAATATCAGGGAGTTTTAGCGAGAAATAAGTGCACAATGGACGAAAGAAGATCAAATGAAGGCACGACTACCGGCTCCCGAACACAGCCCGACGATCCGCATCAAGTTCGTCCGCCTTCGACAACAAACCCATGGCCCATGCGGCTCGCTGCCCGGGCTCTCCATCCAACAAGAGTTTCTTTGCTGCACCTCCCACCTCCGACAGCAATGCCTTAGATCCCTTGTATCCATAAGCTGCCCAACGAAAGAGGGCACCGGCGGCATACGTGGTGAGCGAGTACCGTTTTTGGATTGAGGCCGATGGGATCAACATCGACGCTCCGGAAGGGAACTCGATGACCAGTCGTAATTGCTTGAGGAACATGTGGCCGCCGCGCTTGTGCTTGTGGTCACCAGCGTTGAAAACGCCACACATGCCGTGTGGCAGATTGAGCTCGTCGACATGGTCATCCGTCACGACCTGAGGCCCCAGATTCCAGGTGGCAGCGGGGAAGACTGAATTGTCGAAGAGCTGTTTGAGCTCCGAGTGCCGGTCGAAGATGCCCTTGAGGGTGGTTCGGTAGAAATCGTAAAGTTTCGGCAGGTAGCGTGCGAGGCCGCCTAACAAATATTGATTGATTTCGATGGATAGGGGTGGAACAACTCACTGGAAAGAAAGCCAACAATCCGACGGCTGGCGTAGTTCGAGATGACGAGCTCCAAGAGACGCCGATAAGCTTTGCTGGAGTGGGCTAGATTGCCAGGTTTCTATAGTCAAGTAAGACTACTAAGTAATGTATAGCCTGACCGACAAAAGAAAAGCAAACCTGCTGGCCTGGACCTCGCGTGACACCATCGCTCAGGGTGAAATAGTCGCCCCGTCGATGCCGGCGATCCTTGGCTTTGAAGACGCCTCGCGCCTCCCCTCGGCGCCGTACAGCCTCCATGAGGCGAATAAATTCCTTAACAACCTCCTCCCAGTCATCTCCTTCCGGCCGTCCGAGCAGCACGGCGACTATGCGACCGTCGATATCGAGTATCAGCATTGGGTCTCTGTAAGCGAGTTAGCAAGAAAGAAGACCTCAAAAGTAGCCGAGCGAGGCGTACATTCCCTGCCATTCCACCAAATCATTGTCATCCTCCAACAACGCCTTCAGCCCTCTAGCTCGCGGCCGCGAAGCCCGCGCTTTCTTTGTGAGACGTGGTCCTGTCCATGCAGTGGAGGAGGAAGGAAGGGTGGCAGCGTCAAAGGTGGTCTTGTAAGGCAGCAGCTCGCGATGCGTCTGAGAGTGCTTCGCTTTAGGTGGGGCGCCAAAAGTTGCTGCCTGCGCCTTTACCACTCTTGCGCGACTCCGGCGTTTGCGTTTTCCCTCCGCGGCGCGCCGTCTGTGGCTGGGAACAGGCGGTTCTGAAGGCGGCATATCCGGCTCTGCCGACGGTTCTGACAGGGGTGAGGAAGAGCGCGAGTCGGGCGACAGAGGTGTCGGTGGTCGTGAGAGTGAAGGGGAAATCCATGAGGATGGTAAAAGTAGAGGCGACAGAGGTGTTGGCGGCCGGGACAGAGGGGTGGGGGGGGGGGATGCCACTGGCTCTTCATCTTCCCATCCATCGTCTTCCTCAACGCACCCCTCGTCCTGGTCGTCCAACTTCGCGGCACGCAGGTTTTCCAACCTGATTGCCTCCTGAATATAGGGCATCAGGGACACACGCGAACGAACAACCCGGATGTTCGCGAGAGCAGGCCCAAAGTCTCGGGGATCGAACTCGTAGGGCGAAAAGGTTGTGCCACCGCGTGTCACACGCGCCATGGCGGCGGCCTGTGTTTGGAAAGAGTGTTCCTGTGAGGATAGTAGTGTTAGCAAAACGTTGAGTGAATGAAAACGCGTCTAAACGCGTAGAAAACGCGTGCCACCCAGTGAGCATCCTCCAGCCTCCATAGAGCCTGTGGTAAGACCCAGTGTATCGCAGAAGCAGACATTGGTGGGTGCATCGCGAAAAGAAAAGACTTACGGGGTAATTTCTTGACAAAACGAGGATGGTTATGGTCAAGGGAAAAAGTGCGGAGGGTCTCTTTGTTTGCGATCATTACGTTTGTCACATAGTCACGCGTGATGCTTGCATGAGCACCGACATTTCTCATGATTATCCTCTCTTTACTGCCTGCCTTCGCAATTTTGAGCAAGCAGATACGTTTCGCCTGGTCAACCCTTCATCTATGTGAAGTTTCTAAGCTCCTCATGAACACCGCAATAAGTACTGTCAATTCGTGTTTTGCTATCCTAGTGAAGTCTGACGCCTCCTGGGACCCACAGAAACACGTACACTAATTCAATTTCATTAAGAAAGTCTATAACACGTTTGAACCTCGATCAACAGTTACGAACTCTCGCTCATACACTTTCGCAGGTGGCGCCTAAATTGACGCTCATCTCGGCACGCAATCCGATTGGCCCGGGCTGTCGGACCGATGCCAAGAAGAACCGTTTTCTTCCCATTATAACTGTCCCCTGTCCAGTTTTCAGTTGATCTCAGGATATATTGGATAGAATTACACTTCCTTCATAACATATCTAAGAATCAGGCAAAACAATCAAGAGCAGAATATCCTATTCAAGATTTACCTCGGCTGCCTGCCAGCTTTGATGTTCAAAACGGTTTGCAGGCCACAGTGACATGCCTGAGGTTAAATAAAATCCCACAAAATCCCGAAAGACAGATACAAGGTATATAAACAACATTGTACAAATTTGGAAGGTTCCGTTGGGCCTAAATGAAAATATGCAAGTTGGATGTATTGCAACACGTTGAATTCGAGAGTTTTCCTCTAAACCACAATACTCTTCGACCATGATTTGGGTCTCTTTCATGACTTTCCGCCCACAGACCCCCAAGACCCCAGTTTAAACTCCAAATTGGGATGCATACATTCCATTGACACCTTACTGAGGTCAAGATATGGCCTCAGACTGCCTTATGTCCTCGAAAACCTCCAAATACGTCGAAATTTGGCGAAATTTCAAACCAATTGGATCCACCTGAATCTGACATATATTGGAGACCATATTGGGACGACACAAAATCCAGATGGCCAACGGGAACGGTGGGAAATTTACATGGATACTGGCCCAACAACTCCGAAGACCAGTATCTCAGTTGATTATGAACGCTGAAATAGATATGCCTAAAAGCGTGGAGATTAGTTCATATAGTGTGTATAAATCCATTAACGAGTCCCTATAACTATTGAAGCTTCCAGTGGGACGATATGAAGCCCAACGTAGAATCACAGACTTTAGCTGCAATGTCTGTGAATTAAATCTGGGGTAGTGTATGAATTAGATGGAACTGTTGAAATACCGTGCCTCCATGTGATTAAACAATAAAAACGCGTAAAACGCGCTATTGGACGTCAGTGTGGACTGAACAACCCAGAGATAGGGGTATACTTCCTGATGGAGCGACACCGATCACTAATCAATTCCGTGGGATCCGTTGATCAACCACTTTTCCTCGTATAAACCACCATGTCTACCCCGATCCGAACCCAGTCGCCTGCTCACACAACACTCGAAACCAAACGTCATCAATGGAAGGCCGCATCTGCTCGATACTACGAAAACCATCCGGAGGTGAGGGAGAAAAAGCGTCTCAAAATGGCAGAGCAACGGTAAGCTGCCTTCATCAAGTAGGGCTGCTCACTGAGATCTAACCACTGGTAGGGCCGCCAAGAAACTCGCTCGGCGTCGCTGGGATCCACCGAGGAGATCCAAGTGGGTTCCTTTTGCGGTGCAGAAGATTGCAGCTAACTCATAGAGAGCTGCAGGTCGAGCGGATGCTTCGAGGCCGGTTTATCCGCTGAGGAGGGGGAGAATTGCCAAGTCACTTCTCTGTCCCGCGAGTGCGCCCGCCAACAGATGATTCAATCAAATAGTTACTTACCATCCAAGATTAGTGTGAACTGGGATCGCGCTGTGCCAGCGCTGAGTCGCGAGAATGCAGCGGAGTGTTTGCTCATATTTCACAAACAAGACGCCGACACAATACCCGCTCCGTGCGTGCTGAGTCTCGAGACCACCGCAGAATCTTTGCTTTCCGTTCACTCACCACACGCAAACACAATTCGAGATGTATTCCGACCCGGGGTCTTTCAGTCGACTCAATCTGGCGAAGCGGGGAAATCTAGGTGCGCAACAGGTTCACTACCACGATTGTAACAGACTGACTGATAGATATGGCGTGATTCTCGCAGTGAATCCAGGCGGCGAGATTCGCCGAAACCTGACATATGGGTGCGGCTGGCGCCGGATTATGACAGCAGGTGTGTCGCCATTGCTCTATGAAACTTCCCCTGACGGACTTTAGTGACGACGACTGATATATCGTACACATGCTTTGCTACATGTACTATGACAATGTTGGGAATAAATCATGTATCCGAACTCACAGTGAGAAGGCAAGGTGAACAATCGGGTAGTAGGGGCTTGGCGCGACACGCGCACATGAGGCGGTCATCAGGTACAACACCCGAAGTTCGCGCACGGTTGCATGCACCGTTGTTGAAAGAGAAATTGGGTTCATAAGATATCACGCAACGAAAGCAGAAGAGAGGCAAACATATATTCAAGGGGCGCGCGTGTACAAGCAACAAAAAAGAGCAGAGGCTAAACTACTCGTCGTCGTCGACCACCTCGACCCATTTCTTGACCAGGTTGCCGTCGTACTGCATCCTGTAGTACGATAGGGCCTCTGCCTTGCTGCCCTTGCGGCGGTACTCCTGGCCCGGGCAGCCCTTGATTTGGAGGTCGGCCGCCTCACTGGATGATCAATAAGTAAGATGATTAGGATAGATGAGGGGATTGGGAGGGCGTACACTGTAGAATAGATACCGGGCTCGCGGCCGACGAAAACGACCCACCAGGGGCGGGTGCCATTGGGAATGTGGGCGTTTTCCGCCTCGACCTGCCCGGGAGTCTTGGCAACATCGCGAACAAAGACAGCTGTATGAAAATTAGCTTGGGTTGGGCGGAATGGGATCTATAATGAGAGAACATACGGTCAGGGGGAGGAGCCTCTTCGTCGAGACTGTCGGTGATGTCGGACAACTTTGCTGAAGGAAAAAAAGGTAAGATAGGATCTGTATTGTGCAATGCTGGAAGAAGGCTCACCCTTGATTGCTTCCGCCGTGTGGGCGGTGGCGAGCGAACGCGAGAACAGCTTGTCTACGGTCGCGATCAGCGCCCTGAGCTCTTGGCGAGCATTGGGAAGGGCGCTGGTCGCGGCAGGGAGGTGGGACATGGTGGGGGAGGAAGTAAGATGGGTCTGAGCCTTATCACCTAAAATCCTGGTCTATAAGATGCGCGATAAGGGATCAATGGAGCTCACGGAAACGGATGGAACTTGATCTAGCGAAGATCAAAGATGAACAGGGCCCGCGTGAGTGCGTCTACGAGGAACACATGTATGAGAAACGCATGACACCCATGAGCAATGCGTGGTTACGGAGAAAGATGGCGGACGCACTCCGTAAACGGGTGATGGACCGACTGGGGGCGCAACGGGAACCTGGGCCTGGTTTATAACTTGATTAGGCAACGAAAAAAAGGCAGGAAAAAACCAGACGCACGCGAGATACCTGCCCTACCTCACGCTTTTTTTTGCATCGCACCTTGCTCCAAATTTTCTCGTATGCCTGCCAACACATGGACGACTCCAGAGCAATTGGTGTTCCTGTTGGAAAGACTCCCGGCCTACCTGAAGGCGAAGGAGAACCAAAAGAAAGTGCCACTGAAGCGATTCTGGGCCGTCCTCGAGGAGGAATGGTTTGCCCGCTGGCCACCGGAGGAGGAATTGAAACTCCCTGCACGGACTCCCACCTCTGATCCGTGGACGCCTGAGCAGACTCAAGCCCTCGGAGACGCAACCAAACTAACGAAAAGAGTCAGTATTCGCAGTCCCAGTGTGGTGTATTGTCTAACCTTTCCATTTCAGCGCCTGCCAGCGTGGATGCGCTACCAGGATGCACACCGCAACCAAGGCGGCGGAACGACATCCACTACCACAGGAACAAAACAAAAGTCGCTGTTCAGGATTCTGAAGGACTCGGCCAAGGCGACACGACCCATACGAGTTGTAGAGATGTACCAGAAGCTCTACAAGTCGAAGATCCAGCAGGCGGGTTTGGAACACGGCAACGGCGACCTGGACGAGGGGGCTGAGGGCAAACCGGTGGATGCGGAGACTGCTACTCAGGCGGGGCTGGGCGAGGTGCATCTCTTGACTGCAGATGAGCTGGCTGCGGCAGAGTTGACCGCAGACCTGCTCACCATCCAACGCGTGCAGAAGAATCGCGCTGCAAGGATGAGCATCTGGCGTACTAGGTCGATACAGATGTGGGCGGATGAGTCGGAGGAAGTGAAGGCCGAGGTGGTAGCAGCAACGCAGGAGGAGAACGAGCGTCGTGCGGAGGCTGCTGACAACGACGACGACGACGATAAAACACCGGAACAATACCAGCAGTAAGTCAGACCACTTGTTGTGAATGAGACAGTCGTTAACGCAAAGCTCCAGCGCCATTAACCAGATTGGAGCTGTTTACGCCAAGGTTCACGCAGCGACGATGGAAGAGACGGGGTGGTACGGGGTGACGCTCCTCGGTGGGCCTATGCCTCGGCGCGGGGGACAGATTTCTACCAAAACGTAATTACCTTTTTTGGGCTGTGGGTGCTTGTGTATCCTTACTGATCATATCTCGCCTTCCTCCACTGACAGTATCTGCTTCGGACTTACCCCACACGGCAACGACTTCGCATCCTCCACCCCGCAGTTCCCGGACTTCAAAGCGGCATTCCAGCAGTGGACGAAGCGCGCTTTTCGTGAGTTTTATTCGCTTTGTTTTCACGACCACACAGCTAATTGACACTCACCTTCGTAGCCCACGAAGTCCGTGACGCAAGAGGAATCCCGCTCCCGGGCTCTAGGGATGCTCCTCTTCCTCCGGATCCTCTCGATGGTCTGATCGCCATGGCCCCTCCTGCGAGTTCCGACGACGAGGAAGACACACCAGATACACCAGCGCCTGCACCCGTTGCCCGGAAGGCTGTGCCAGCTCGGGCAAAGCCCCGAGCCTCTGTTAATGTCGCTACTGTCGTCCCCGCTCCCACGGCCTCTTCTGCCACCAGCGTGTCTGTTACCTCTGCTTCAGCCGATGCTACACCTGATTTCACACCGAATGATCCACCGACCATCCTCAAAGAGCCGGTCGACTTCACCTCTGAGAACCTGGCACTTCCCCCGTTCCCTATGTATGAAAACTTCGATCCCTTCACTGTACCTGAAAATTTCGATGAAATCCTCGCACACATGGACCTTCCTGAACTCGACTCTAACTCAGACGCGGAATTCCTCCTCGCCAAGGCCTGGGACGGCGAAAACGGAGATTACAACGGGGCAAACGGGAGTTTGGACGACACGGGAGGAGCCTCACTCAGGACCGATGCAATGGACGCACGCCGCCCGGCACCGCGCCCCATCCATGCTGGTGCGCCGTTTACAGCGGATCGCGGCGTGGGTGGTAGTCCGGGACGTGTTCCACAGAGCGGCACAGTAGAGGTCAACGGCTTCAATTTCCCCCCTTCCCTCGACTATAGACCAAGCGTACTATTGCAGGCATTCAAAAAACCCTCCCCCACTCCTCTGCCTGCCTCCCCCGCCATTGGGTTTACGTTCGGATCCAGCTCCTCACCGGTGTTCGCAAGTCCGACGCCCGAGGCGTCGCGTAATGTGCCGATCACCAGTGTTGTCAACGCAACTGTTACACCGCCCCCCACGACAGCTTCTACTGCGACGCCCACGACAGCTTCGACTACGGCGCCCAGCATCCCACCTTCTCTTTCGACCACACCATCGACCGCTGCGCCAGCGCCCCGCCCCGCCTTCTCTTTCAGCCATGGTCGCCCCTCGCCACGTCAAACTGCCGCCGCCAGTCTGTTGACCTCGATTATCGCTGATGCCACGGCGGCCGTGCACGCCGTCACCCAACCTGGGATCACGCCTCCCACCACCGTACCTGTCGCGCCACCACAGTACATCCAATCTCGCCCGATGGGGAATCCACCAAAAACGGTGCCAGTCGCCCGTGCAGCAAAGACGAAGAAGCGCACCAAGCCCAGTGGGACTGGGAGACTCCGGGGCAGACCGCGCAAGAACCCCCTCCCCGATCGTGATGAGAACACGGGTGAGGAGCACACTACGCTGCCGCCAGCGGACCAACCCCTCCCCCCCGTTGCTGCCGTCGTCACCGAGCCAGTGGTCCCCGCCCCCGCGCTGCTGAGTGGTGCAGCTTCCCGTGCAGAGGCCGCCCGTCAACGCCGTCACGACGCGGAATTGCGCACCTCGCGGGCGCAGGCACTGGCGCGCGAGAAGGAGATGATAGAGGACGCAGAGGCGAAGCGCGCAGCAGCCGCTGCGGAGGCTAAACGTCTCCACAATCCCGCCGGCGGCGCCGACCTCTTCATCACCGGCTCGCGCCCCAAACGCGCCATCATGGCGGCGAAGAACCCCGATGGCACCGACATTGTCCGCACAGTGAAGCGCACCCGCGAGGAGCTAGCGGTGATGGCGCGCGCGGAGGACCAGCGCATGCTCGATGGGTTCGCTCGGCAGAAGGAGACGGAGAAGGCGGCGGGGACGACTGCGGCTAAGAAGCGGAAGGCGGCAGCGCCTGCAGCAGAGACGGCCGCTAAGAAGCGCAAGACGGCGCCCGCCGCCCCCGCCACAAAGTATGTTTGCCCTTCTTCACACTCAGTACCAGCGGACTCACTGTAGAATGTGCTTCTAGGATAATGCGCGCGCGTAAATGAGACAAGGTTTCTGTAATTCTCGAACAGCTCGTCGTTACCTCTCAACGCGACGCCACTCCTTGCCTTTTTCATTTGAATCTCGTACCTATGGCTGCTCAACCAGCCTCTACTTTCAGTTTTCGTACCTATGGCTGCTCAACCAGCCTCTACTTTCAGTTCTACCTGAGCCACGCTCCACGCGAGGCTCCCCTTTCTTGTCTTATTGCAAATCTCCCTCGTCGTCGTAGTTAGAATGTATTTTCAGTATAATACTACAGATGGACTTGTGCTTGAAAACGTATGGCGCACAGCCACTTAAGGTTGACAGAGAGATGATACTTCACGGCGTTGTTTTTGCACGGACTTAAGGGATTCCACGAGGATACAAAGTGGCAAAAGTTGTAGTAGTAGGCATTCTACAACAAAGCAAAGGGGTAGCTATGGAATATACGTGCCTATAACATGAGATATGAGTTACTCGTATATATATCGTTTTGAGTACGAGTGAGATGAGGAGGTCACGGACACCACAGGGAGCACCCGAACGACACCGAAGTTTGCGCAGGGTGTTGCAGCGCAGCGTAAGGGCCATCGGCGGAGGAAACAGCCGGAGGGCGGGAAAGGCGGGGGCGGAAAAAGCGGGGGCGCTGCGTACGACGACGGGCGAGGCTACGGCCGGGGGTGGTGGGGGAACAGCGCCAGGGTGTACCCGAATGGTTCTGGCGAATGCACGGTGCAGCGCAAGGAAGGCGGCGGGAAGCCGAGCCAATCCAATGATGATATGGTGGAGGCCGTAGCGGTCGCGTAAAAGCGCTGAGGAGTTTCTAAAGGGTGTCAGATGGATGGTGAGTATGTCGGTATACACCACGCACCTGGATACGCTAGCAAGGAACGCGAAGGGCCCGAGCGGCTGCACCAGCGCCAAAAAGCCAGAGGCCGTAATGACCGCAAAAGAGCTCGCGGGAGCCTGTGAGGGGTGTCATGAGGATGGTGATAGTGTTGGCGATGGACCACGCACCTGGATAAGCTAGCAAGGAACGGGAAGGGCCCAAGCGGTGGGGGGGAGGAGGAGGGCGGCAAGAACACTGGAATATAACAGGTACAAACAATCTTCCTACCTGCCAAATTCGCCCGCCAAATCCCCCCATTTCGCGTGCGCATTCCTGCTACCCCCGCCGGCTTTTACAACCCACAAATTGGTATGTAAGTTCCTATATATCACGATAATAATATGCCAAGGGTACAGGATTGGAAACAACGTACGGAGAAACACCCATACTAGGCACGGCGCGATAGCACCGCCACGCGCCAGCGGGCGTCGGGGAAGCAGCGAGCGGGCACCTGCGCGTTAGGAATTACCCAAAACGCGCCGGTCTCTGAGATGATACATCACCTGCCGTCTCTAGCGAGAAACGCTGATGTATCACCAACCGGCTCTCCTGAGAGGTATGTGATGTATCAAATCCCCACTGAAGCCTGGTGGCACTGACGTGCATTGACGCGGCGCTGGCGCGCAAGTGGCGCGCACTTGACGTGGCAATGACAAGGTCATATAGTGTTAGACCTGTTCGGAAAGCAGGTCAAAGTAAGACACTTTGTCCCACAATAGTGGGTAAATTTGCGCAGCAACACATGACGCACTATACATCTTCAAAAAATTAACTTTTCATCCAGAAAAGTGAAAGAACAATACAATTTACCTCAGTATGATGTAGTGTATGCATTATGTGCATTATAACCTCAAGAGGAACGTCCAATAGGCTCATTTGAGGTCTTGGGATGGTGTAAAGTCCATTCTAATCATAGATTGGGATGCCGCGGTAATAGCACAACCACGCCGCATCAGTGCTGCGTCACTCCGCGTCAGTGCGCGCCGCTCCGCGTCATTTTCTCCTGACCCGTGCGAGTGGCCTTCACCCTCGGCCCCTTCTTCATGCCGTATCACACCCCCGCTCTCTTCGACTACCTCTGTTTCACATTACTCCTCTTCGCCAGCCCGGTCCTGAACAGAGACACCACCGAGAAGACTAACTCCTTCGATCTCACTCCAACAATGCAAAACACAGTCATTTTGCAGTGCGTCCTGAGTGAGTAGTAAGCTTCTGTAACCCAGACTACGCATGACATTCTTCTATTTCCAGATATAGTTGACCTCCTCGCTGCCATGATTGGCAAAGGCAAGTTCATCGAACCAGACCGTTATGATAATAGGGGAAGTCAAAGCTGTTTTGGAGGATCGATTCTGACGTCGATTCTGATGTCGATTCTGACATCGATTCTGCGACCAGAATCGATCCAGAATCGATCAAAATTGAGAATCGGTCAGAATCGGCGCTTCACCTCTGGAGGCGAAGCTGCAGCAGAATCGACTCAGAATCGACTCAAGAATCGGTGTCCACCTTAAACCTCCTAACTTATCCCTTATCGCGTGCAATTTATATTAGATAATAATTCATAATTTTAATCAAATAACTACATTCTCTCCTCTGTCCGTACATGGCTGGCCCAAGAAAACCCCTAACGCCTCTGCCCAAAACCCTCCCCCTCCTGTTTCCAAACCTCCTGCCCGTAAGAGGGTTCCAACCGTGAAGGCCAAAGCCCAGCAAACCAAAAATAAAAAAGGCGAAGACGACAGCAGCGACGATAGTGCCGTCGTCGAAGAGGATCCGAATTCCTCCAAGGAATCCAAGACCGTGGAGTAGGGAGCTAATTTATATTTATTAATGTCTGTGTACTCACCTTTTGTGCAGCTGGGAAGGCGACCCCGACTTGAGTGTGAGACTCATCGCACACATTACGGAAGACAAGACAATAAAACAGTCGCTATACCCGCCCTGCGGCCCGAATGCATCCACCAAGAAGGGTGGTGGGAAGCCCAAGGCTGATGCGCAGTGGAAACTTGCCGTGCTCCTCTTAGGCGAGATGCCAGAATTCAAAGACGACATTGAAGCCTGCAAGACAGCGAAACAAAAGTCTGTCTATGTGAACAAGATAAAGAATAGGCTCACTGTGTAAGTAAAGCTCACTTTCTGTGTTTCCTGAGGCTCCCGCTCACACATCTTCTTAGGATGGCTAAGACGACCCGTGATTATAACAAAGAGATGGGAGAGACCGGCGCAGGAATCCAGAAAGCGGCGGAGATCGACATGAATGTTAAAAATGTGTTCACGACGAAGTGGGGTACGTACCTGTATCCAGATGCTTGCCGCTTTGCTCATCCATTTGGTACCCTAGCGGAAATCTCTGGAAAGTGCCCGTGGTACTTTGAAATGCGCAATCTCATCGCGCAGCGCCCGAATCTTGTCCCTACCGGCCTTGGCAACAGCAACACCCCCATCATCGAAGGGGTCATTATGCCGGAGACCACGACTGTGAGCGACAACAACGAGGACGACGACGGCACGTCGAGCATTCGATCTGTTCCCATTGACGGTTGGGACCCTACCCCGAGCACACCCCCGAGCCAAAGGTGCACAAGCGCTCGTTCGATGAATCCTTCGACGATGACGGCGCAGCTGCGGGAAGCGGTGATGACTACGAGCCCACATCACCCGCTGCTTCTGAGTCTGCCCATCCAGTGGTTGTCAGTGATGACGACGACGAAGCCACTGAGCCCGAGGTCAAGCGACTCAAGCCCAAAGGCAAGGGCAAGACGGGCCGCACTCACCCAAAGAATCCCGCCAAGCCCAGCACCTCAAAACCAGCTGCGCCCACGCCTGCTATCGCACCCGCACCCAAGCCATCCAAGAAGACGAAAATTGCCGAGTTCAGTGAGATCGCGAAGGACGAGGAGAGGACCCGCCAGAAAGAGATCGAATTGGCGGCACTTCGGACACGCCAGCAGATCAAGGCTACAGAAGTCAAGGGTCGACTTCTGGAGAAGCGCGAGGACCGGCGGCGGCTGGAAAAGCAGGGCAGGCGGGAGGAGAGAATGCAGAAGCTCAGGCTGAAAGAGCTGAGGCTGCGCCATGCCCATGAGCTTCAGATGGCTGCGACGAGGACGGGAAGTACATCAGCGACCTCCACGCTGCCACCTTCCTCGATTCCCACTCTCACTCTTCTGCCAGTGGCTCCCACTACGCGTCCTCGGAGCCTACTGATTACCGTGATTTCGATGGCTTCAGTGGGAACGCAGTGGCTGGACCTTCGACATCGGGATACGACATGGAGTACTCCCTCCATGACTTCGCCAACTCCAGCAATAATCTCTTCCCGGGCAGCTCGTAAATTCGGCTTCCATACTTATCTGCTGCCCTACCGCTCATTCCACTTATTGGGACCACTGTCGTTACTTGTTCCTTACTGTTCTGGGCACACCAATTCACCAATTTCTTTTTCGTTCTCATACAATAAATATTGCTCCCTATACCCACACTGTCGTTACTCTATCGGTTACTCTCCCCCACTGTCGCTACTCATCCCAAGCTCCTCTCGCTGCCGTTGTACGCGATGTCGCCTACGTCTCTCTTTCGTTTTGAATAAACGACGTTTGAGATATTCCCGTTGGGCTTTCCCCGCATGGAATCGCACGCCTTGCAGTGCTGGGGCGATATTCGCCTCCGACTCAGACGTTGATGAAAGCCCTTCATTGATGAATGGGTCTGCCATTACAGCGTCATTGTCCTCGTCCGGCCCGCGCTCCTCTTCCTCGCACTGCATTGCAAACGCATGCACACCCACGCAAGCTGCAACCCAGTATGTCGCAAACTTGTGAGTTTTTTCGTCCTTGATATTAACCCGTAGCCCTTTCAGTGACTGAAAACGACCTTTGATAAATCCAATGGCATGTTCAGAGCGAATTCGGACCATGGAAACGTGGTTATTAAACTCCTCGTTTCCCGGGAGTTCGCTGAAGGGCTTCTTGAAGGGAGATATCATCCATTTCTCAAGCTGGCAAAAAAAAATCTGAGAATATATCTTCGTCACAAAGGTAAAAAATCTCATACAGTGTACGCTGAATCTGCCCAGATGAATTCGTTGTCCTCGAGTAAAGCCTCGTGCTCCTGAGCAAGCCGGGTACCCTCCCACGCAGTCGAATCGTGCGTGCTGCCCGTAAAGCCGTAGCCGAAGTCGATGATACGTAGATTTGGAAGGGATATAACCTAGATGCAAATTGATCAGACTGATTAGGAGTATGTGAATTGGTAGCTACGCACTTGAATGTTAAGAGAGTAATTACATTTCCGGTCGAAATAACTCTCGCCGAACCAAAATGGCCTGTCAAAAAGGGCCACCAATGTACCGTCGACCATACACCATCCATTGCGCCACGCCTTGCATGAATGAGCCTCTACCCAAGCCTTTGCCTTTTCCTTCTCCGAAGCGGTTGGCATCCGAACAGCCTCCGCCATGAAGTCGGGGCGGAGAATGGCAGTCATGACACGCCGTGTCACTAATGTGATGGTGCCCTTCCCGACGCCAGCCCAATTTGCAACCTTTTGAAGGCCAGCGGCATTGCCGGAGTGCCCAAAACGATACAATACAATGGCCAGCTGATCCTCAACTGGCATCTGCCCATTTGTGGAGTCATTCGCAAAGACGGGGTCCTTGGCAATCTGTGCGACCAGTTTGTCAAAGGTGAGTGGGAATACACGAACTTCCTGATGGAACAGATCTGGGCGAGTGTCTTTCATGGCCCCGAGTACATGTCGTAAGAATGCAGGGCCACGGGGAAAGGAGTCGCGGGGCATCTCGTAACGATGGGTGTACATTTCCTCCAGATTGTGTTGCACCCATTTAAGTGGATGGTTGGCGCGACGGCGGGTGAATTCCTGCTGATCCTGCTCTATCTCCATGTCATCTAAATCTGACCAGGTCTCTTCATCGTCTCCGTCGTCGCCAGAGCTTGATTCAGTGGAGGTCTCATCTTCATCCGAATCGGGATATCCAGCCGAGTGCAATTCCGGCATGCTATCGTCGCTGTCAGAGCTGAATATGGAGCCAGAGTCTGTGGATGAGGCCGAAGAATTGGAAGAAGATCCTCGCCAATCCGAGCCAAGGATATCTGACCAGTCCTCGCTGCTTTCAGAAGTACCTGACGCGTCCGAGCTGGCCAAAGAACTGGGAGAGGAGTCCCCGGAGTCCGAGTCCGAGGTCATGTCGATGGATAAGATGTCAAACGTGGGTTCCGCGGATCCCAGAGCTGTTAGTAGCGCACTCTCCTCGGGCGACAAGCCAGCGCGCGCAAAGACGCGCCTGGATTTCTTTTTCCAGCGTAAGACCTTCTTGATACGTGTCGTGTGGTGGTCCAAAAAAGTCTTGAGCACGTCGCGTGCGCGACGCTGGCGCAATGAGAGGCGGGGCATGAGTGTGAAAAGAGGCGCGTCAAAGAGAAGTCGTTGGGTCGATTATGTAAGTTATGCACGTCTTCTCAGTGTCGAGATTAAGTAACCTGCTCACAAATATTTTATTTCCATAGTACAAGTTGAATTTGTTAAGTGTAGTGAATCTCTAAAGAATCGAGCCCAGAATCGAGCCCATAATCGGGGGGGTCAAAGTTTGATTCGATTCTTGATCGATTCTGTTCTGAGAATCGGACGAGAATCGAACCAGAATCAGCGTCAGAATCGGTCCTTCCAGACCGCTTTGACTTCCCCTAATGGGGTCGTGGATCGTTCCATATCCGAAGTTGAAGAATGTGGTTGAGGTTCAGGGTCTGGGTGGGCTGGACACAGTTATCGCCGACGTGAAGCGAGAAGCGGTTGTCGGTTTCAAGATTGACCTGAAGGAGTAGGACGGTGGGTAACATGGATAACTAAAAAGGCTAGACATACGTTTTCCTGTAGGAAGAGAGGGTCAATAAAGGCTCGGGACAAATTCAAGCTGTGCGCACTATGATGTCAATTTAGCCCTCCTGCGGCCATTGCTGGCCTTGGGTGAATAGGGAGGGCCAAACAGAGCACTTGGAATGGTCGCACCAACGAACGGCCTAACATCCACTTTTCCATACAAACCCTCTTTCACGGACTGTCTGGCTACGAATTCCCGGATCTCCTCCCATTCTTACGCAGGGGTCGGAAACTCATCGTTCATTTCCACTCGCTGCCCATGCTTTTCCGAGTTTATGTCTACATCTGGCGGATGCAGCCCCCATGTGCTGACAAAATGCGTCGTGTGCGCATGTATCATAGTCTCTGCCGACCAGAATACAACGAAGAAACCATTTGCCTGATCCAGGAGGACCCCGGGTGCCAAATTATTCTGGCGACGATTGCCTTTTCAAACGGGATCAACGCGCGGACTCTGCTTGACAGCATCACACTCGCATTCTCCAGCACAATCGACATCCTCTCGCAAGAAAAGGGTCGGGTCGTCAGGACAGAGAACACCTTCGGGCGCGGGATACTTCTGATTCAGCAGAGTACGATAACACTTGCCGAGAAATATTTGAATGCAATTCAATGTGAGTGAACTCTTCTCTCCTCGTTATCTTTCTTTCTCATTTTGCGTTTTCAGCTGGTGTTCCAATCAAGCCAACGAAAGGAAAGACGGGTCGTAAACTCAAAGGTTCAGAGACGATGACCGTCGCGAAGGCCGAGTTCATCACTGAAACTCGCTGCTACATCGCTTTCCTCAACAAGCACTATCAGAACCCACCGCTCGAAACCTCGGCTCTCGACTGCATCGCCGCGAAGCGCCCGCTTCCCTGCTCGCTTTGCCTGTCTCGTACCAACCAAACCTTGGGCTTTCCTGCGCCGCCGACCACACCCGTATATCATCCCTTGACCCCCCTAACCTCTGCATCGACTTCCACACGTACCGGCTCTCGGAAGCTCAAATTGACTCGGAAGGAGCGCGACACTGCTGAGGGACCTCACAAAATTCCGGAATGCTCTTCGACGCCAAGAGCACAAGCGAGGAAAATTTCTTGAGCATCTCACAGTCACGTTTCTCTCGCCGTCGCTGTTAACAACACTTCTGGACAGACTCCTCTCGATTTCATCGCTTTCCGACTTGAAAAACCTCGTACATGACTGGCGACACCGTCGAAATTCAGCAGGGGATTCAGGAAGAACGGGATGACGCCCGAATAGCCGAAATGCGGCGGCGCACGAGAAGAGAGCCGCCAAACGGAAGGCTAAAGATCTCTCTGACGATACAGGTGAGGATGAAGAGGCGGAAACTGACTCCAGCGACGGAGATGATTTCCCCGAAAACATACCCTTACCCGAAAAACCAACCCGCACTGGCAAGCCGGCACGTTCCAAATCGGCTGACGCAGGTACACGAACGGCGCTCCAAACTGTTACCAACACGAAATGGCGCCGCAAAGAACCCGCATCACTGTTGACGGTTGCCCAGATCGCGCAAGATTATCGACCACAATACAAGACGAGGGTGCGACGATGAATTATATAGAGTCTGTAATTCACATTCTATTCGCTCTCATCGTGTTCTTCTTCCGATTTACCCTCCATCTCTTCGGTCTCCTCTTCAGTCTCCTCTTCCTCCTCCTTGCCTCCTCCTCTTCTTCCGCGCCGCTTTCGGTTTCCTCAGCATCCAAGTCCTCCGCTTCCGCCACCTCATCCTCGATGACCAGAAGTCCGGTTTCTGGGTGCACTGTGAACACCAGCCCTGAGCCGCTTGTGAGTTGAGCATCACTGAGGTCCTCGCCGTCATCGTCTGGCTCATCGGCATCGAATCACGTGAGTGATTCCATACTACTGGTTGAGCTCCGAACACTGCCTGAGCTACTGGGTGCAGGGACTCCGTGCGCATCTCAATTTCGTCATCCTGGATGCCGAGAGCGCGAAGAAAATCGCCGAGAACAGTTGATTTGGTGAGGAATGCGCCCAATTTCTCCTCGTTGAGGAACATGAGCTTCTGCTCATCGACGCATCAGCAATTTGACATTTTGATTGCGGTGTTTCACGTGTTTTTTCGCGTTTACGCGTTGTTCACCAAAATCTTTCGTCCTCTCCCGGGTGGTGCAGATGACAGATGGGTCCCAAAGTGCAGATAATTGTTAGTGTGGTGGGGAAGACACTTGGAGTGGTCGAAAACTGACGGGATTGTTGCCGCTTCTGATGCAATCAGCAGATCTTTGTTCGGTGTTGTGAGAATTTTGATGCGCATTGTGGGCGTTGCGCGTTGAGGTGTTTTCAGGCGTTTTCATGTGTTTTTTCGCGTTGTTTGGCGTTGCACAACACCACAACAAATCTGTGAAAAGTCTGACGCGTTTGCGCTCTTGCTGAAAGGATAGCTCGCTCTGTGGCGATAAATTAATGGCAGTATGTCGGCCATTTTGGTCTTAGTGCGTCCGCGCAGAAACTGCGCCACAACTCGAGCGTGTTTTTTCCCGCGCGGACGCAACGGCAGCATCTGGGAACTAGTTGTGCTTTGTTGTTGGGCTGCCCAAAGGGGTGCTTTTGTTCTGAACCATGAATAATGGAAGGGTCAGACAGCCGGTGTATCTTTTCGGCAAGCCATATACATGTGTGTTTCACAAAATTTGCAACCTGTGTTTTTTTTTGAACGCCTCTGGGTCGAGGTCGGCTCTCAATTTGCTCGACGCTGGCGGGGCTTTTTTCAGCGCCTTCAACGACTTCATAAATTTAATCCCGATGATCCACATCATCTTTGGTTGCTGCATTATCTGTTCCTCGGCGAAATTAACAAGGATTGTGAAGAATTTCAAGAAAACTGGAACAACCACCCGATTTCCGGGATGGGACACCATCCGTACATTCTACTTTATACATATCCTTTCGAAGCTGAAGCACCCGCTCAGGATATGCGTTTTATCGGCGAGTTGAAATATGGCAAGTATGCAGATAATTTCGAGCAGGTTCATGCTGAAGTGCTTGAACGATATGGCAATGAGGGTGTGTTGGAGCCGCCAACCTTCATCCCAGATATACTTAATGCACAATTTAGATGATCTAGACTTGGCTATCGCTGGAGACCAAGATCATCATATCCGGCATGCAGCTATCGACGTTGTTGAGAACCAATGCCCCTTTAACAGCAAGGATGCGACAGCTATTTTTTGCCAAGCTCTCGAAGACGTCAAATCTGCCGGTATAATCTCCAAACATTTCGGAGTGGCAGAGGCTGAGTGGGAGGAACCATTTTATGGAGAGACTGAAAATGTGAAGGTGGGACGCAAGGATGTGGAGATTGTGCTTCCTTTCGAGGTGTGGTATCCCCATGCTGTTGCATGGGCACAGGGATTAGAACTCATGGTACATATCCAAGCGGCGGAAAATGGCGAGATCATAACTTAAACATCTCACTGCACTGTACTAATAAGTTATGTTGGCAATGGTTTCATCAATTCATCAGGAAACAATGATTTGCTGGGTAGCTCTGCCTATGCGCTCGGTATCACTGGTAGCAGTGGTAAGTTCTGGGGCAGGGTCCATAGTCCGTGGTAGCTTCGGTAGTATCTCTGTGCCAGTTCAGTAGCAGCAGTATCCTCGGTGGTGAGATTGGTAGCTTCAAATAGCTTGAGTGTCATGATAGGTAGCGCATAGTTGACCCTGGATCCTCCATGACATACGCAGAGGCTCGCTCTTCATGGCTCGGATGGTGTCGGTTACCTCATTAGAGGATACCTCCGATATTTTGGGGAGGGAAAGTCGTAGCTGTTTGTAGACCGGAAAGGTGGAATTGTTGGTGGCTGTCCATAGAGGATGAATGGATGCAGAGTCGAAGAAGTCTTCGAGATTTTCGAGGAAGTCGGTGGCACGGAAATCGGTGGAGATTGAGGCGACAGTGAGATTTGGAAAGCCTGGTTTTTTTTTGCAACACGGTAAAGAGGGAGGGAAGGCAATGCGGCGGGCAGATCTTCGAGCTCGCCCTCATCGTTTGAGTCATCCAACTCTCCAGACGGCGCTGGTGCGCGATGCAAAGCCAAGTCCTCAGATTCAAGGTCATCAATGCATCGGCGTCATCAGTATCACGTGTAACCGGGAACGGCCCATTGCAAATATGTACCGTTTACAAATTCCTGCCGGCGAAGCCAGACAGTCATTTGCCGGGTATATTTAACTCGGTTGGTGGCCTTGTAACCGGATTTCGCGAGATCGATGTGGAGGCGTTCACTGTTCTCCGTGTTGAAGCCATCGGCGGTGCCATGGGAGCGAATGGAGTCGACATAGTGTTTGATTTTGTGTAGTTTGTTGATGTTGAAATGTTTGCGGATCTCGAGGTCGATAAAAATATTCTTGTTGGCGTGGAAAGCGGCCCAGGCGGCGTCGAGTTTGGCCAAAGATTCGTTGCAGTGAGTTTCGAAGTGAGCGTAGTAGATGAAATCAATAATGCCGCGCACAGATCGCTGAACGGCCGGGTCCGTGGCTTTAGCCAGAACTCCCAAGAAAACCTTCTCCATGTTTTTGTGCTCATTCCCGGTCCACTGAGTCGTCAATAAAATCCCCCTTTTAAAATGGCGAAGGCTGGGATGAGGAGACATAGCTCGGAAGCGACTATCGAGCTCGTCCATAGAACTCAAATAAGAAAATATGGCACGTATCTGGGGCTTGGGTGTAGTGGCATTCAAACTTTCAGTGCGACGATCAAAACACGGAAACACGAAAAGGCTCGACAATGTTGGGGTTGTTAGGACTCGAATGTGGTGGGAAAGCTGGCCTGTAAGAATTGACGAGAGTAGTTTAACCTCGAGAGAGCTTAAATAAAAACATGGTACAGATCTGTGGTGATAGTGGCATTTTGAGTGCAATGATCAGAATCCGAACAAGCTTAACAGTGTTCAGTTCTATGTACCAACTGACAAAATCAAAGGGTTCAAAGAGTCAAAATGGTGCCCACGATATGATTCTAGGGTGACACGCACCAATGTAATTCTCACTTGCGCAGCGACGGCCAGTTCATAATTGATCTACAGGTTGCCGAGACCACAAACAAACTTGAAGAAACATCGGCCCATTTCTGTCGATCTTCTCCGTCGTCTGACTCACCTCAGATGCCCTGCAACGGCCGGGGTAACGGTTGCTCCAAAAAATGTCCTGTGTTCAAGGCCAGGAAGCCAGGAGATGATGACGGCAATGCCAAGTGCAAGAGATGTTCGCACCGCAAAAGAGCCCACACGGAGTCGACACTCGGCGATATACTGACCCAGTATAACCTCGGCGGGCTGAAAAAACCTCCTACGGATTCCGAGGCTCGGAAGGAGACAAGTGCAGGTTTTCGCCCTGGGGGTTCCGGGTCTAACAAGGTAAGTAACTCGTGTCTAGCCTGCGTAATTCACGGGCTCACGGATTTTTTTCTTTCAGACTGGAAAATCCACGCGAAAGAGTGATTCCGCGACCCCACGGATGATCAAAATCGCTGCTGTGCATGTAATCATCCATGGACTGAACGTACGTCAGGAGTTTTCATCGAATTTCTCACTATCTGATGTGATGCCAGGGCGAAGGGGATCTTCGGATCACTCAGTGTCCTACCGCAGGGAAGGTGGAAGATCTTTTGAAGAAGAAGTTTGCGGTTTTGAAGACGCCTGACAAGAAGGATCTCGAGTTTAACCCAAACTGGACCCAGAAACGGATCGACAAATGGCTCCGTGAGTTGTTGCCGTTACTTTTTAAATTCCTGGACCTTCGTTACCCGGGAGTGGTCTACCATTGGGTATTGCTCGGCAAAGATCAGCGTTCGCTCTTTGTGATGGACCGCGAGACTACCACAGGCGCAGAGCTGGATGAAGCCAAGGGTCCGTCGGGACGCAAATTCCAGGATCATGTGTACAACAAAGCGAAGTATGAGCTCAAATTTTGTTGTACCGTCTGTTTATAAGAGACTAGGATCATGTGGTGCGCATCGGTGAGTCCGTTCTGATCATATCCCTAGGAGTAACCACTCAGAAACCCTTGATGTAGCGACGAAGCATAAGATCCCGTCATCGGTGCGCAAGTCTTTGCCCAGCGCTATCGAGGCAATCAATGCCGGCGAGGAAGTACCTTCTGAATCGGAGGAAGAGGAAATCATCACGCGACGCAAATCACAGGCCCCCAAAGTCAAGCCGGCTGTGATCGAGGTGGAGTCAGAGTCATCGTCTGAAGCTTCGGATTGCGAAGCGCACAAGCTCGACGGTGACCTTGATGTCGAGGTCGAGTCGGACAAGGCTCATCGTCCTCCGACTTGGAGCACCAAGTCGTCCCAATCTGCTGTAGCGGTGAAAGAAGAAGAAGATGGCGAGTGATTCCCGCTTAATGCTGTGCTTTTCCTTGACCTGATCCTCGCTTCTCACAGATCTGTTCTTTAACAGCAAGTACGACTCCGACATCGAAGAAGTCTTCCCACCGTCACACGAGGCCTTTCTGGGCGAAGGTCAGTTGTTTGCTCAAGCGGAGTCAAAGCTCAATTGTCCATATTAGGATACTCTCGGAAGCGGTCGGCGTCCTTCTTCGATGACGCGAGAGACAGCAAGAGGGTCCGTTCGAGGTCGCAGAGCTCGCATCGCAGTAAGTCTACACAGTCAGCGCAATCCAAACATACTGAATCTCCTTTTTTAGGCGGGACCTCGAGCACCGTGTCGTATGATGATGACGCGTCAACCTCTTTGCGGCCTGTGACATCCTCGTTCCAGTACGATCCAGCACTCGGTTGTGCCTCTTCCATGCATCCGCCCATGGTAGTTGGCGCGACCCCCGTCGTCTCGTACTCGACCTGGACTCCTACCTGGGCTCCGAGTGATGCCAGCACGACTTTGACCCATTCAGTGACAGGCACCTTCACTTCTGGCCAGCCCTCCGTAGCAAGCACTAGCGCGTCCACCTCTGCCAAGCCCGCTAGCAGTAGCTCCTCAACTTCGATACCAGCGGCGGCTACCAGCTCGGCGATACTCCAAGCCACCCATCGCATATCAAGCAGACCCAGCCTCCAGCGATATGTCGCCCCGCCCGCAAGGGAAGGGCTGACTGTCCCCAAGACCACGAGTAGCCCCTGGAACTGAAATAATGCAGCAGCGAGGCGCACCTCTATACATCATTTTTTGGACTTTGAGTCGTGATTTCCTGTAGTATAATCTTTGGTATAATCCCAGTGCCGCTAAACTCCGATCCCTACGTACGCTCATTTAATTGCTACAATCACCCTCCTTCCCTACCCTACCTTAGTATCTATTCAGAATTTAATGTTTGCCGTTGGATCTCGAGGTGCTCTCGTATTTTCACGAATGTGTCACGTGTGGCGATCCCTTTTGCTCCTTCGCAATCGTGGCGACTACTATCAATTTTCTGCCTCCATGTTGGACCCCGCACCCTACGTCTTGTGTATCTCTCGGGGCCGTCGCACCCCTGCCGCTGCTCACCGTCTCCCTCTTGAGCCTTTTCGGTTGTTGCAAATTCAAGCAGGAGCAATTTGAAGCGCAAGAGCATGTGCAGCGGTGCCCATGTACCTGCCTTCTAGGGAACGGGAAGTTAAAACGTGACGATAGCGGCGCGAGGCCTGGAACAAGCGCGCGGTGCGGCAAGCGGCGCCAAAGGGCGGTAGCAGCGCCCACGGGCGGTACGGAAGCGACGCCATCAGGCGGAAGCGGTGCCAACGGGCGGTACGCGAGGCGGCGCCGTCGGGCGGAAGCGGTGCATGATGCGCCGGCAGGCGGTAGCGCGCCAACGGGCGGAAACGGTAGTGCAACGCGCCAACGGGCAGTAGCGGCGCTTACGGGCGGTGGCGATACTGACGGGTGTTGCGTATGGCGGGAAAGATGGATGAGGTGCGAATGAAATGGAGGCGCGGCAGGACCAGGATGAGGCGAAACGAGTTAAATTCAGATGCCCAGTGCGTGCACTAGCAGTGAAAGGGCCGCATATATGCATATTAAAAGGGACGAATGACAGTAAGACGGGTGTGGTAGGCATGAAAAGCTTCGAGATGAGCCTCGGGCCACATGCCCACGGCGCGGATGCTGCGAGCACGCGCGCCCACGATTGTGTGAAAGCTCGACAAAACCGTAGGCAGGCACGGCTCTCCGACCCGCGGCATGGATCGTTTCCAGTGCTGAAGGCGAACTTCCCCGGGCCCACGTCAAAGGAAGAGCAAGGTGGAAAGGGGAGAAGGGAACGGGAGCGGGGAAGAGAAACGGGCGCATAACTCGGCGCAAAAGACGCAAAAGGAAGCGCGATAATGCTCACTTGACACTGATAGGTCCAACAGGGACCGTGTATCGTCTGTGTCTCTCCGTGCCGTCTCTCTCTCGGGTTCCTACTTGTGAGTCGACGGCGTTGGTATGACGAAGCCTGAATCGAAGGAGCAGAAGGGCCCGGAAGCGGGGCGCGTGTGCTGAGAAACCAGAGCACGACGGAGTACGCGTAGGTGTCGAGTTTGGGGCAAAGAGATGTCGTTCTGGGACCGGGACAGGCTCAGATCCGTTGGCAATCGTGTCTGGTCTCGAACCATGAGGAGTCTGTTGTTTTTTATTGACTAGGGTATGGGTTGTGGCCATAGCTGGCATATGGAATCGAGTTGTTCATATTTTGCGCGCGCAGCACGTTCTTGTTCTTGTGCTTTCTTACCTCGGCGCAAATTGGTATGTAACTATTCAATCTTCTGTGTAGCTGGCCGATACAATCCCCGTCTTCGTGGCGTACACTCAGGTTATCCAAAACTCGACGCAAGGAGTACAGAGATATTTCTCTTCCATAGATGGCAGTCAGGATATGCATTTGGAGCGGTATCCAGTGTGTTCCTAACCATTCATTACGGACATCTGTACAATCTGGCAATGGTAAACTGTTTGGAAGGGATACCGAAGGATGGGATTGCGAGAATGAGTGCAGTGTCCGGACAACAGGTGCTCCGTAATTTGACTACGTAGAGAATCAAGGGTGGCTTTTCTCCGGGACTTGGATGTGATGTAGAACCCGACTTGAGAAGAACGCAAAACAGCGGGAGACTCGTCGTGACCGGCACCCATCTCGACACCGTCGAGATCCGGGAGGCCAATGCCCACGGCATCACGGTCGACCACATTTCTGATTGCCTCGCGCTCCAAGTCGCGCACTATGGCGGTCTAAACGTACATTTAATCATCCCAGATAGACGAGTATTGGCGGATGTGGGCTGACAGACAAACGGGGTAGACAAGTAGTAGTAGATCCTCACAATATGAGCCACTGCAGGATCTAGGAAGCAAAGATCATTGAGGAAGATTATGAATTTCTGGCTGTGTGATAGTGACGGGCACGGCCGAGCTGTGACCACAGATAATCAACATACAGACATGATTAAAATGAGAGCAATATGCGAGCAGCTCAAGAAACTAAATGAGAGGGTCAAGGGCATGGATGACAAGGAGAGAGACGGCCCTCAAAGATTGAAGATACAAGTGTGAGACATAATCAAGATAGGATTTGAGAACCATTGGATAAGAGAGGCAGGAACAAGATACTGAAAGCCGTCGACAATGAATTCAAAACTCGAGAGAAATCTAATGGGATGCTCGGGAAGCTGTGGTTCCACATGAGTTGACTTCACATTGAATATACACACACCTGAGGGCCGCACAGCCAGATGAGGACGCTGAAGGCATGGGCAAATGTATGTGCAAATTTGATACGAGACCAGCAATAAAACGATTTTGAGCGACATAAGGCACCCAAAAACAGTAGGATGAGGAGAGCATGCGGCTAACGGTCAGATGTATATTGTGTACCTGAGATTAGAGATCTGAAGAACAATTGAGTCAGAATTATGCAAAGCGTGATCGTTCTGAACAGTACAGCCGCCAGTCGAGGTCCCCAGGCAACTGAACCCGAAAGGTAGATCGAAAAAAAAGACGGAGCAATCCCCCAGAGCTCTGGTGCGAAACAGATAGCAGAATTATGAAATGAATGCCGTGACCGGAGGTCCGGATTCAACGAAATATCAAAGATAAATATAAAGATGAAGAGTCGGCAGTCTCTAATTAAACATCGTAACCACAGCAGAAGACTGTATGAGGTCTGGAGAGCTCAAAATTTCTTTTTTTTTCAGCAATAAAATCCCTGCTGCAACCAAAATTAGTCTTAACACGACTGTCTGCCATGCTTTCAGAGTAAGAAATTGTAAATGTGGACTTGACATATGAGATTAACTGATGAAGGCTACGGTTGTTGCTAAGTTTGATCCACGACTGAACCCAACTAAGCCCATTCGAACTCCCTGGTAACACAATACACTGAGACAAAGACGGGTACAAGGTACTGCCGGAAAACACACACCCAGTGCACTTTGAGAAGAGGTAATCCTTTCCGTTCGCATGTATCACACCATTGTTGAGCACGCATTTCCACTTGCTCTTGATACGCGTAACCTGGGCCGAATGAAAGATCAATAATGCAGCAGCATGGAGTTTTCTTTTTTGCACCGTGCCCACCTTGTCATAATTGCAAAATACGGTGTTGGAATTGCCTTCAGCACCGTCTTCAGGGTCTTCGTCATCCGTGTCAGAGTCATCCAAATCGCTGTTGATTGTTTCTGACTCAGGCGGAACAGCTGGGGACGAAAACTGGGGCCGATGTAGAGACGGGAGCCAGAAGCCCTGCCCAGGCGCCATGGATTCAGTATGATGAGAATCTTCGGAAGTTCCATCGACCTGGGGAATGGATGGCCATCCTTGCAGATGTAGAGGGGCCAAAGGCAGGACTCCTGCGAGGTCCGGCATAGCACCGCTCATGTTCCCAAGGAAAGGAGAGATAGACCCGGCCTGAGAGTGCTGATGAATTGGGGGCGACCTATATAAGTTGTGTACCGGAGGATATTGCGGCATCATCTGCATAGCAGTAGGGAAGAGGAAATTCGGGGCAGGTACTGGAGGCTCAAAGCCAGCTACGCGAGACGCGATAACCTTGTCTTCCCATCTCTGTCGTATTCACCCTAAGTAAAATTGACCGGCAACGCGTGAGAGGGATGATCTGCTCACGTGTTGAAGCTCTGCAAGGACATCCGTTGCTAAACCTTCACCTTCGAACTCATGCTTAATAGACGCAATGACATCGTCAATGACAGTGCGGTATATGGAGGGTTTAACGCAAGCGTCAGCGACTGTCGCAGTACGTTAGCTTGGAGTTACTCACCACTATGTTATTTGACATTGACAGTTTTGCAGGAGCAGTTGTGGCGTAAGTAAAGACCTGCGGGCTTATAAACGTTTGAGACGAACACGGGTGCCGAGGGATTTGGATTCCGAACTCCGTGTACACTGTGTAGCCCCGGCACATGAATCAGGGCATCGGGTGATCCTCCAAGGCGCCAACGAACGGAGCTCTCGGTCCCTTTCGACTGGAACTCGGAGCCAGACGAGCCTGTGTGAGCATTTGGAGAGGTTCCCGAGAGATTCCACGGAAGCGCCAGTAGTGGCCAGGAGGGATCGATGCCTTCAGGTGGAGACATTCAGGTAGCGCGAGGATAATCCGGAAGCACAGCGCGTCATTTCGCGCCAAAAGCAGCAGTTCCGGCTCAAACAGTGGCAAATGAATCCGGCACAGCATTTACTGAATAACAATCCAAGGATACAGTTCCAACTGAAATTTCGGTGGCTATCACCCCAGATAAACACTGACAAAATCGGCCTTGAAATGGCTCCATACCGCCCAATTTACTGATTTGTGTGGAAACTCGGCATGCTGTGCCGGGTTCATTTGCCACTGTTTGGCCTGGAATGCAGAGTTCTTGGCCTTCCTGAAAGCCAACGAAGGCACTGAATAACAATCCGAGGATACAGTTCCAACTGAAATTTCGCTGGCTATCACCCCAGATAGACGCTGACAAAAGCGGCCTTGAAATGGCTCCATACCGCCCAATTTACTGATTTGTGTGGAAAATCGGCATGCTGTGCCGGGTTCATTTGCCACTGTTTGGCCTGGAATGCAGAGTTCTTGGCCTTCCTGAAAGCCAACGAAGGCACTGAATAACAATCCGAGGATACAGTTCCAACTGAAATTTCGCTGGCTATCACCCCAGATAGACGCCGACAAAATCCGGCTTGAAATGGCTCCAAACCATCCAATTTACTGAAACAAGGCATGCTGTGCCGGGTTTATTTGGCACTGTTTGGGCTGGAATGCAGAGTTCTTGGCCTTCCCGAAAGCCAACAAAGGCACTGAATAACAATCCGAGGATACAGTTCCAACTGAAATTTCGCTGGCTATCACCCCAGATAGACGCCGACAAAATCCGGCTTGAAATGGCTCCAAACCATCCAATTTACTGAAACAAGGCATGCTGTGCCGGGCTCATTTGCCACTGTTTGGCCTGGAATGCAGAGTTCTTGGCCTTTCTGAAAGCCAACGAAGGCACTGAATAACAATCCGAGGATACAGTTCCAACTGAAATTTCGCTGGCTATCACCCCAGATAGACACCGACAAAATCCAGCTTGAAATGGCTCCAAACCATCCAATTTACTGAAACAAGGCATGCTGTGCCGGATTCATTTGGCACTGTTTGGGCTGGAATGGAGAGTTCTTGGCCTTCCTGAAAGCCAACAAAGGCACTGAATAATAATCCGAGGATGCAGTTCCAACTCAAATTTCGGTAGCTACACCCCAGATGGACGCCGACAAAAAAGGCCTTGAAATGGCTCCATACCACCCAATTTACTGATTTGCTGCGAAAGCCGGCATCTGTACCGGGTTCATTTGCCACTGTTTGGGCTGGAATGGAGAGTTCTTGGCCTTCCCGAAAGCCAACAAAGGCACTGAATAATAATCCGAGGATACAGTTCCAACTGAAATTTCGGTGGCTATCACCAAATTTCACTTTTTGACCACGAAAAAAATGACCGATTGAGTTCAACGAAAGGACACGGACTATGGCTCAGATCACATCCTTAATGTTTGGTCGCGGAATCCAAAAGACATCTACGACATGAGAGCCGAAATACGACAGAGTGTAGGGCTCTCGAAACGTTCCGGAAAGCACAAGGCCCCGCATCAGAAGCCCGAGGTCAAAACACTTCTACGGCACTATACCGATGTTGAACTCAGCACGCGGCGGCCTGGGCGCACCATTGGACCGGTGAACGATGTAGACAATTTCACGGCCGGGATTTGCAAGCTGGGTTTCTCGAATGTCTGCCATTGCTACATTCAATTCCGTTTCTCTCTTGGCCATCGAACAAATCTTGTTTCGACCCGTTCAAATGTCTGCTTAGCGGTCGGGGTCTGGGGTAGAAAACCCCAGCCGTCCGGGCCGGCGCCCGCAACGATAAGGCCCCCACGGCAGCGGGAAAACGGCAGCGGCAGCGAAAAGGAGGGGGTCTGGAGAAGGTTTCCCCCAGTGCGTGACAACAAGGATCCTCCTTTTCGACGCCGCTTCAAGACATCAGGAAAACCCTCCATTCCTAATTTCCCACAAATTTCCGACCAATTTGTTTCTGACTTTGATGCTAATGGCAATAGCGGGGAATGCGTCAAGTATCACAGAAACCATGAGACTCTCCATCATTCAGACCAATCTTTTGGCGGGCGATTACCAATCATTTTCTAAACGCTTGGCAAACACCCGTAAACTGTCCATTGGCCAGGGATGGCTACATCTCTTTCGTAAAGCGCTTCCGTGGGCGGTGGTGTTTTGGCACCTATTGAAGCCCAGTGATTATTCCCGAAAATGGAGATACACATATGTCCTTACTGGATGTCCTGATGTTTAATCACTCACTTATCCAGGGAATAATGTTCTCGAGGAGCAGGATAGAGACAATGTCCAAGCCCTTGTGCCTCATTATACACAATAAACAACTCCAACTGTCCGGGCTCACGCATGCCGCCCTCTCTCACCCACGCCCTTCTCACTTGTGGGCTTCGGACGCCGGCGCAGGCTCCTTCGTGCCCTTCTGCTTCACCTTCATGACCATCTTTGCCGCGGGCTTGCTCATTACAGGAGAAACGTTGTCGAGCTATTGGCACAGCATCAGCAACTTGGCGCAGAATGTAACGGAACCTCATACCTTGTCCTGGAAGGCTTGAATTTGGAAGTGGACAGACGGCTGGATAAGACTCTTCAAATGCGCGCATGTGATAGTGTCGGGAATAAATGGCGGCAGCCGCATGGTCTCGCCTTCTGTATTCACCTACGGCGCAAAAGTCGCTGTTGTTAAAGGCGCGCCGGACGCCAGCGGCTTTGTCCTTCCCGGCTGATGCAAGGTCGACCCAGCCATCTTCTTCGGAACATCGTCTTTCACGTGCATCTTGCGCGTCCCGACGTTCAGGAATGTGGTCCCCGCGCCGTCGGCGGACTCGGACGTTGGGTCGATGAATACCTGAATATGGTCTCGGTCATCTGGTGCGGGGATACAATTATCTTTGGCCCTTTACGGAGCCAATAATTGTCGAGAAACTTTGGGATGGTAGGGTGAACAAGTCCTCATAGTCTTCAAGGTCATCCGCATTGAGCGATATGATTGTGTGCGTTGTCGTCGGTTGTTCGGGCCTATCTTCAGCACTTCCTGTGAGGGAGGCCTGGCGACGAGAAGGAGAAGGTATCAATGAGGCGGTAGTTCCAGTGGGAGATCCGGCTGGGGGGCTGAAGATATGTATACTGGCTCAATTGCATACAGCTTGGACGACTGCCAACTTACCTCGATGGCCTCGAACAAGGCGTGGAGTTTGTCCCTCTCTGAACCAATGCAGCACTATCCCTGGCAGTATGTGAATCTGGTAGGAACAAGAGCGAGGCCTTTCTACCCAGACAGTTCATGATGGGGAGAGACACAATGCACCTGATGACATGGACTCACCCCATTGGTTCCAGGGCCCTGGTTCTCCGGTGGATTTCCATAAACAAATGTCTCTGCTGCTTTGAGGCATGGGATAAAGATAGTTTGAATGTGGCAGGTTAACGTAAATGGGCCTTGTCAGGGTCCCTGTGATCAGATTCGCCATCACACCTGCTTTAGGGAAAGAGTCTAAATTTATGCTTGCCATCGCCGGCTTTCGGACAAGCTTTCGCACGGCATGATCAGGCAGTGACCAGTCCAGGTGGGGGGGACGTGCGGGCACTTTCGCGGTGTAGGGGATAAAGTGATGCGGCAAAAGGTCTTATCTACTCTCTAACAAAACCTACTCGCACCTAAGCAAGAAATGAGTGAGGAGATTGAGCCACAAGGCCGCCGTGGGAATATTTGACTGATGGCTGCACTGTGCGACTTGCAGCAAGAACTACCTTGTTGGAGGGCTGTATATTATGGATCCAAGTACATAAAATAACTTTAAACATTGCATTCTACATATTCATGGAACGGATAAGCCTCCGGTGGTCTCATAATTATCTGGTGCATTTATTTCTATAATTTGTCCTCGCCCACCTCGCCGTTCCCAGTTAGTTCCCAGGTTTTTGCCAACTTAGCGCATTGCCGTGATTTCACTTTCATGTACTGACTGTAGGGTGATCGCGCAAGAACGAAGATAGTGTTGTGATATGGACCTCGGATCCAGTCCTGTGTGGGAAGACTGGGGATTCGGGGACCGGACTAGTCGGTGTTCGGGAAGTGACGAAGGCCGGACATGTATATAAGAGATGTTGAACCTGCAGACAATCTCTTCAGTCTGAAGAGAACAGTCTGCAGTGACCCTGAACTCTTGACATATAACAGATAGAAATAGGGTAAATACATCAATTAAGTAGAATAGAATGTATGTCTACTCTACCTGAAAGCTCTTGTAGCTTCAGCAGGCACTACACTTCTTAAGCGGAAATTGAACACGTGCACCGTTCCAAATTAACCACACGTAATACTTCAAAGTTAATTCCTGAATCTGCCAAAGTGAACATGAGAATCGCTGTCCAAAATCGTGGAAGCATCGCGAAACATTGGTGAGAGAAAGTCGCAAGGTAAGTAAGCCGCACTTGTCTAAAGGGTGGGAAACTCGCGTCCTTGGAAGTTTGAGGGGCATTCCACTTTTTAACGGGAAAAATCAAAATACACTTGTGGAGTCAGACCTGCATGCCCAAATACAAAAAATATCGCACCACTTGAGCCGCCTGCGGTTAAATTTTCCATGGCTCTGTTCATTTGCAACTGTTTGGCCTGGAATGGAGAGCTCTTGACTTTCCTGCAAAGCAACGAGGGCCCTGAATAATAATCGGAGGACACAGTTCGAACTGAAATTTCACTGGCTATCACCCCAGATGGACGCCGTCATAATCAGCCTTGAAATCGCTCCAAACCGTCCAATTTACTGAAACTGGTCACCCCGTGGGTGCGCGGTGTGGGGTCGCGGCATAGCAATAGCCAGCGCGATTCTGAGCAAAACTATCCCTTTAGATTTCCCTCCCCGAGCACTCATTCTATGCTAGAGAACCTAACCCAACTGAGAAATCCATACCCACTTCACTTTTGAAGGACTCCTCAGACCTGGATGCCCAAATACAGATATATTAATTACATCGCTTAAGCCGTCGGCGGTTATTTTCCATATCTCTCCCAGACCCTAACATATGGCGGTCTAAATGTGATTTCGGCTCTTTTGATGCCTGCAACTCGGCCAACCGCCCCCGCTTCCATTCCTCCTCCGCGTGCAATGCCCTTGCCTGTTGGCCGGACTTGTGATGTACAATGCACGCATCCTTTTCTATACTGTATCTCCCATTTCTCACAGCCACACGGATCGAGGATACATTCAAAGCACATACAATTGCAAGAACGGTAAGGGGAGGAATGACACCCGGGTGCGGGAGGCCTACAAGTCTCGCGATGAAAATCCGGCATCTACCTTCAATGAAGGTAGGTCCTTCTTCGTGAACCAGTTCCATCCTCGAAGCGCCGAGTGCTCCTCTCCGTCGCCGCGGCCATGGCTGAACCGTAACAAGTCTGCTACAGGCAACCAACAACAGCCGTGAGTTTATGCCTGAGTACACTTACTGCTTTCAGGAGCTCGTCCGGAGTCTCGAGCATCATCCCCGCCAGCGCAGAACGGGAACAATCTTTGCATCCTATGAGTGAGCAGAGACATTTTGCGCAAATTTACGCGATGATTCTATGGCTCACTGAATTTATTTTCTGGTGGTATCCCAAAAGGGCAATAAACGGGCGCGAGCTTAGCTTACATAACTTAGGTCGTGTTCGAGTCGGTATTGGTGTTCACGAATAGACCAATGAAATAAAGTTTGAAAATCCCATGATTGGACAGTAATCACGACGCGGGGCCTAGGGCATAGCACAAATTTGGTGCTATGTCCTGGGAGGTTTAAAAGGTTTTTTAAAGACAGCTCTGCTCAATGCAAAACTTTCTGTGTCCTCGGAATTTTCAAGTTTGCTTTGGCCCTCAATGCCGACCCAAACATAGTCCTCGCCTACGCGATCACGGGCTCGGAATTTATGCAACACACTGAGTGTTATTTGGCATTGTGGCGGCAAACGTGACATTTTATGGAGAGCGATTTCCTTCGGTTTGAATTCGGGAGGTGATAGCCAGCGCGATTCTGAGCACAACTGTCTTTTCAGATTTCCCGTTGCCACCCTCGTCGTTGAGCCTAGGGCTTTGAAGCTCTTCATTCTTGCCAGAGGCGGTGCTGTATTTCGGCCGGGCCGACTTAAAATAGTGTCGGGAATTCATGCAACACACTGCGTGTTATTTGGCATTCTGGCAGCAAAACGTGATATTTTATGGAGAGCAATTTCCTTCAGTTTGAATTTGGGAGGTAATAGCCAGCGCGATTCTGAGCACAACTGTCTCTTCAGATTTCCTGTTGCTGCCCTCGTCGTTGAGCCTAGGGCTTTGAAGCTCTTCATTCTAAAGGGAGGCGGTGCCGTGAGGACCGCATTCCGTCGGTCTAGGCCTCACAACTGTCTCTTCAGATTTCCCGTTGCCGCCCTCGTCGTTGAGCCTAGGGCTTTGAAGCTCAGCAAGAATAGTTCCAAATATATATGGTGGATGTCCCGCCTCCGACGCGCTACGCAGGTTACGGTAACGCGTGACCAAAGCCCGACGCCAAAGCATAAATGAACTCCGCCCGCACATCGGCATATGCAGCTCAAACTGGGCAAAACATTGTAATATCCGGATGGTACGGGTCGGCCTCTGCACATTTTATTGGCCTGCTCCTTGTTTAACTTCGATTACTGCTGAGATCAGAATGGCCAATCCGCCTTCATCGCTCCACCCGGCCTGAACGGTGTTCAAACGCTCTGTCAACCTCTTCGTCCTCGTGGCTTTCGACTTGGCCAGCTTTGGTCCTGAAAGCTGGTGTCTAATAACACCCACTGTGAAGTGCAAGAATTTCGCAGCTGGTGAGTGTTGTCTCACAACAGCTGCCATGACGTGTTGGAAATTAACAGTTGGTGGTTGATGTTTTACAACACCTGCCATGAAGTGCAATTTCCCAACAGTTGGTTGGTGCTGTTTAAAAACCACAGCTATGGAGTGAATAGAATTGACAGTTGGTCTGTAATGTTGAATAACAACTGCAACAACCTGCACAGCTCCAACAGTTGATAATAACAATGGCAGTGAGTCCGGAAATCAATTCGGAGCAGAATATCTCCCTGAGTCCGACTCTGACCCTGTCGTCCTTCTGTTGAACTTTTGTTGGACCCTCTACGGGCCCATGCTAGGGCTTTGAAGCTCTTCATTCTAAAGGAAGGTGGTGCTGTGAGGACCGCATTCCATCGGTCTAGGCCTCACAACGTGACTTGGTATGGGGACATATTTTCTCGAGCTTAATTGGGAGGTGATAGCCAGCGCGATTCTAAGCAAAACTGCCCCTTCAGATTTCCCGTTGCCGCCCTCGCCATTGAGCCTGGGGCTTTGAAGCTCTTCATTCTAAAGGGAGGCAGTGCTGTAAGGACCGTATTCTGTCAGTCTAGGCCCCACAACGTGACTCGGTATGGAGACCTATTTTCTCGAGCTTAATTGGGAGGTGATAGCCAGCGTGATTCTAAGCAAAACAGCCTCTTCAGATTTCCTGTTGCCGCCCTCACCATTGAGCCTAGGGATTTGAAGCTCTTCATTCTAAAGGGAGGCGGTGCTGTAAGGGCCGTATTCCGTTGGTCTAGGCCTCACAACGTGACTTGGTATGGAGGCCTAATTCCTCGAGCTTGATTGGGAGGTGATAGCCAGCACAATTCTGAGCAAAACTATTTCTTCAGATTTCCCGTTGCTGCCCTCGTTGTTGAGCCTAGGGCTTTGAAGCTCTTCATTCCAAAGGGAGGCGGTGCTGTAAGGACCGTATTTCGTCAGTCTGGGCCTCACAACGTGACTTGGTATGGAGACCTAATTTCTTGAGCTTGATTGTCTATTCCTGGTGCGCAATAAAATAGGTCTCTTACAGTTCTCTGAATGCCCCTTCGCAGTGTTGCGCTGGAGACGGCATCAGCAACTTGTCATATTTCTTGTGACATATGTAGACTAGTAATAGCTTTGTCGGGCCCACGAATGAAACCGACCATCCGCGTGACAAGATGCCGCGGCATGCGGACTTCTGATTTTCTTCGCGCTATTTTCGCCGTCTTCTTCCTCACCTTCTCCGCTTAGAGTTGTAGAGAGTTGTCCGCGATTCGTCCTCTGGCTTTGTCTTCTCCTGCTGAATCGTCTGGCACATCAGGAAAAATTGTCTTTTAATTTAGGTTGATATCAAGGAAGAGAATCTTCCATTAGTGAGGTTCTGGGAGCTGCCGGAGACTGCCCAAGCATCAGGTCCATTTGCGCGGCCGGGAGGTTTGGACTCTCCTTCAACTCGGAGGCCTGAGAGGTTTGTCGTTAATATTAATATTAGGTAGACAAGCACGACACTCAGAAACCGTGCGCGGCAGAGCCCACGTCATTCGATATAGTTAGGTTGAAGCAGATGCGTGTCAAGATGAATAGATCTAAAAGGTGGTTTTTAGGAGCCAACTATGTGGGATTGCACTTTCAATTACCCTAGATTCCCCGGTTTATCCCGAGATTAGCCAGTTTCGCTGGAATGTAGGGAATCTGGGCGAATTTTCTAGGGCACAAGTAAATTAGGGGTATTTTAGGGAAGGAGGTTTTTTCCTAATGTGGCCTTCTGTCACTTTCTCAATAGTCTGAGTCGTCACCTGAACCACTTTCCTCATCCTGGCTCTCTATGACTTCGCTTGAGTCTCCGTCCGTATGCCACTGATCCCCGCGGTCTTCACGTGCTTGGCTCTCTGATCCGGTCTGGCTTGCGTTGCTTTTAGAACCATCAATGTCTTGTGCACTGTAAAGTACGCTGCTCTCGCTTCAACAGCAAGTTCTTCCTCCAAATTGTCTTGGTAATCTCGGCTCAAATGTCCCTTGATTTTGCATTTGAAGCAACGCCCTTTGCTGCGCAACCGCATGTACTCGTTCTGGGGTAAGAGCACCCTATTCCTCCGTCTTGAACGTAGGGATGGTCACGGGTCCGGGTCCGGGTATAAATCAGTTGACCCGGACCCTGACCCGGAAAACCCGAACCCCAACCCGCGGGTCTACGGGTTGTCCACGGGTTGTCCGAATTGATCGGATCAAGCCTGCCGAGGCTTGCCGGGAAGGTTCAACACCTTCAAAATATGAAATACGTCCACTAATTGGGATTTTTAAGTGCATCAGGTGCTTAACAAAAGCTTGGGAGTAACTTTGATAGCTGGTAGTACCTCGAAATAACTTAAATTCCATGATAAAATTAAATATTTGCAGACCCGCAGTGTACCCGAGGGTTTCGGGTCCACTAAAGTTGTAACCCGTACCCGTACCCGTGGCCATCCCTACTTGAACGACGCTCTGTGTCCCCCGCTTCATCGGATCTCACGGGGTGGCTTACATCCCGACTCTCATCTTCCTAGTAGCTTGATCCTTTCTCGCTTCTAGAAGCGCTGTTCTCATCGTCATATCTATCTGAACTCATTCCATCAACGGTAGTGTGCGCAGAAGAGAAGATCTTTGAACTCGGACCATGAGTTGCGCTCTGTCTTTCTCTCACTAATGTCTTCCGAGCAGCTTCATGCCGTGTTGCATATTTGACTAGTTTCTGGATGGAACTCTGTTCGGGGTTCAACCCTTTCCCAATCAAATGCAAACGAAGGTATCTTCAAATTCCAGTCCAGAATATCTGCCTGATTTGCCTTTCCATCACATCAGGAAAGCGCACGGCCAACGTTTCAATGTCCCGTTGGAAGACCCACACATCGTTGTGTCCTTGCTTTTCCCCGGTAAGTTGTTCTCTCAATTTCAACTGGAAATCCGGGGGAAAACAATAGTTAAATGACGCTTCATAGATGGGCTTCAACGTCCAATCTTTCTGCCGAAGCGCAACGTGCTTCATAAAGAATTTACTTACTTTCCCCGACATGAAATTGACAAGGGTATTGACGGCCATCTTGTCACTGATGCCGTTCCATTCACGCCAGGTGTCCACTTCGTACGTCCATTGATCAAAGTCATCCAGATCCGCCCTTCCATTGAAGGTAAACGGTTTCTTAATCCGTACGCCGTGCGGAAATCTCGACTTGAGAGATCCAGTTTTCGTTCCGTCTTCTGATGAACTTAGCTCAGAGGTCTCAGAATTCTCTGCTGAGGATGGGGACGAACCTGAACTCGGGGCAGCGGTCCTGGCACGGAACCAGCCGCCCTCGGGGATTTCAGAGCTTTCTCGTTTGAAACTTTTGACTTTAAGCCTGTAGCCGTTCAGGGAAGAGGTGTGTCGCTTCCGATTCGTCTTGGCCTTCTTATGCTTTGTTCTAGCCTTCGAACTCCCCGAAGATTTAGAAGCCTTATTACTCGCTTGTGCTGAATCTGAGCTGCCGGTATCACTCGCAGCTACGATGCAGGCCATCCCACAAAAGATAACCGGTGAGGGATCCAAATATTTCTCCTTGGGTGATGTTGCTCTCGGGGCACCATCAGATTCCACTTGCGCATTGGCCATTGAGTCCGGTACTTCCGGTAAGTATTCATTTTTTTTCCCTTTGAGAGCTTCTAAAAACTCGACCATAGGGGACTTTCCATACTCAATGGCCAGCAGAATTGGTTCATCCTGAGCTTTGACTATACTCTAGAACACTGGCGATGGCCCCAATTGGTCTCCAGACAAAAGGAGGTCGTTCCAATCTTTGATTGCAAGAGAATTTTGATTCAATCTCTCAAAACTATATTGCACGCCCTCCAGATCACTTGGTCCGGTGTCGACCCCGGCAGTCAAGTCTGGCGCACATCGGCCATCACAGGCAAGTGGAATATGCCTTTGGAGGTCCGATCCAGAAGTTCGGATTTAGGCCACTTGAAGCTTCCGTACATTTTTTTCTGCCTCGGATCCGTCAGTACTGGGATCGGGTTGCCCGTCTGAGGGCCCGTTTCTGTAAACCCGAGCATCTAATTACTCAGCTTTACTTACACCATTTGATACACATACGGAGGTCGTACCATGCACTGGTATTATGCAAGCGACACCATGACAAAAAATAAGCTGATCGAGGACGAGGTACTTGTTGAACGGTTGAATCGCATGGATTCTGGACAGACAAATCAGCGACTGGGTAAAATTCCTCTAGTCATCGGAATGCCTGTAATGATTTCACAGAATTTCGATGTCCCTGGAGGTGTCGTAAATGGATGCGCCGGAACTCTAAAGAGTGTACGGTACAGACTCGACAGCAAAGGGCAGAGACATGCCATTTCCTGTGTAATAGAGGCACTGGATACATCGCCTGATATTATCGAGGGACTCCCAGATCATCATGTGGTTGCCCTTGAGGACACTGTAAGCATTGAATTTACTCATTACCACTCAAAGAAGACGCGGACAATTCGGCGGACTCAACTTCCGGTTCTTCCGGCATTTGCAATGACGGCACATAAATCCCAGGGAAAGACGTTACAGTGAACCGTGGTTAACCTTCGTCACTGTGAAGGAACTGAGGCACCATATGTCATGATATCGCGAGTCACTTCTCTAGATGGGTTGGTGATTTTGAGTAGTTTCAGCAAAGACAGGATAACGTGTCGTCAGTCGGAGGATGTCCGGAACGAGGCAATACGACATCAGATTTTAGCCCTCAATACCATTGCAGAAACGGGCTCTCCGGAGGAAGCTATAGAGGCAAGAAATAAACTGGCAGAGATGTCCCGTTCCCGTGCCGACCTCAAAAGTGTTGTTTCCAGGGACGGAGATGAAAAGCACATAGTAGAAGATTCTTTTGTAACCCGCCCCGAGTCCCGGAAATCGACCTCCCACATCGAGTCCCAGCTTACAGGTCCATATTCACTTACATCTTGGGAGATCTCAGCTGAAAGTCTCGCAGAAATGGTTCCTGAAGCTGGACCGTCTTCAGCTGAACAGGCCTACCCGGGCCAACAACCTTACCAATCAACGATTCAAAAGGATCATTTCAATCCAACCACACCTGTGACGCGGGCGAAGCGCAGATTGCACGCTCCAATGACTCCATCCAAGCCAAAACGTCAGAGATGGCAGTAGACTGAAGCAGGTTCGCGTCAACGAGAACAGCCATAGGACCTGCTTGCTGACTCGGGGTTGAAGGCACATAAAGTTACATTTATTTTCAGATTCTTTCCTGCTGGCAGACCACATTGTGGTCGCCCCTTCAGTGACCTGCTATGCCCCCCAAAATTCATGTATATATGGGATGAGGCAGCGTTGAATGATTTCCGGGGCAGCCGTCTCGATCACCATTTTACCCTGCAAGTGGTGAGTACAGTTCTTGTCTCTTCTTGTACTCGGAAAATGACTGGCCCGGAAGTCAAAGGGCCACAACATCAAATATCCATTCTTTCGCCGCGACACTTGCAGACTGGCCTGCTCATTATTTTGAGCTTTCAAATTTGTGCTCGCAACTGTCTCGAAGTTGTACTGGTGAGTCTCTCATTCAACGGTAGATATTGAATCCCAACCTTGGCCAACAGGTTGGCTATTCCATCCGAGTTTCTCTTTCCGAGGTCTTAACCCTGGGCGGCCATGACTGCACCAACTTTATTATGTATTTCAATCTCCGATTCCGCAGTGCCGACACAATATACAAGTGTATTTTGTAACTTATGGGGGCTGCCACTTGGGCCTATCATAGCCACTTCCAAAATTTTACTCGAGGCGTTAGAGCATCATTGCATTTTTTCCTAGAGCTCTCGCCACTCTGCGACGGCACTGTAGAACTGCATAAAATAGGTTGCCGTGATAGCATCAAAAGCGGCATGTTGACAGTTGGAGCCATAGCGTAAGACCAAATCCAGATAATCTATTGGCTGATAGAAGTGATAGATAGTGGGCTTTGCCGCGAAGCGCACTACCAGGAGTTATTTAGTTTTGGAATAGAATGCCCATGTTTGGCTTTGGAATACAGTCGACTCTGTCTTAACCCATACCCCTCGGTGGACGGCCTAGGGTATGGGTTATTGCAGGGTATGGGCTTTGACAGAGGTCACGTGAAATAAACTTGCAAAATCAGCGTGAATATTAGTGTAAATATAAGGCGAATTCATGCACTCTAGTAGCACTCTAGTGTGAATATCTTTTGAGACCACATTTGAGGCCCAAATGGCATCCAATTCTCACCGGACTGAAAAAACTGTCATCAATTTGATGACTTCAAGGCCGTACATGGCCTGAAATCAACCCAGAATAGAAGTTTGGGCACTTTTCGAGAACATACGTGAATACAGAAGTATACCAAAGTATACGGTATTTCTGGTATATCTGGGAGACTTTCGTATATTTGGTATACCTTCGGCAAAATCATATATTTCGTACACTGTGTAGACTTCCGTAGACCTGGTAGACTTCCGTATATCTTGTAGACTTTCGTATACCATGCCATATTAATAGATTGTGGTGCGCTTTGTTTACGTGTTGCTTGCGCCACATCTCCTTCCCACCCACCACCACAATCACCAGTGCTCGCACAATATAAACCCGCCAAAGCCGAAAATTTCCCAACTGGCATCACTTTAAGTCTTGTACCCAACTCCAGGATGCGGCAAGCTATACGTTGTCGACGCACGGTGGTCCCGAGTGTTAAAATTAGAGGTTGTGTCAGGCTTGTGTGTCGGCGTCCGCATGGCTCGATTCGCAGGTCACCAATGTACGAGTCGCGCTGGCTCGGAACGTGGGCGCGCGTGCGATCGGCGCCGATGCAACATCGCACGCCAGGGTGGTAGCAGGTCAGCGGACTCGTCCCCGCGTCCGCCGGCATATTCGGAGACTGGCGCGTACGCGGGACTTGCAGTACCCTGCGCGCGCGAAACGCGGGCTAGAGAAGTAGCCAAGGCGCCAGCTCCTCCCACATCGGGCTGTTGAGTCTGCGCACGATTCGGCTCAGTGATAGCACAGGCGTCTGCTTGCGTTGGCGCAGGTGGGCACGAAAATGACGCGCGCGGGTTGGAGCTGCACATGCGTTGGCGAGTCGCACGCCGTAGCGATCCTCAACTCGGTGTCCATACCGGGGCGCAAAACGGGCGAGCATGCACGATACACCGGCGCTGAGGCTGCGGCGTGCGCGCCCGAGACTGGCTCGACGCTGCGCCTCACGAGTCGTGCGCGTTTTAAGGGCGGCCGGTGTCGAGGAAAAAAAGAGCGAAGAATAAAAAAGGGGTGACTCAGTGAGGCGAGGTGCATACCTCGTCATGCTCGAGCTTTCGATAGCAATGGGAGCAAACAGAAGATCTGCTACGAAAGTATACGAAAACTCATGTCTCAGGTAAGCAACTCCAGGTATACGGGCGGTATACCGGGAATACCCGAAAGTATACGAGGTATACATGATCTATCAAATATTCGTATAACCTGTATACTTCTGGGCTCACGTTCTTTCTGTTTTCAGCGCAACTTTGACTCCCAGAATGTATAATTGCCATCCTATTACCCATTACACCCAATTTCGGACCAAAAACTCATAAAAATTGGGGTAAATTATGGGTTTTGAACGCTCAAAAAGGTATGGATTATGGAGTATCAGAGAGTTATGGGATTTTGAGTGGGAACCACCCTGGTGGACACCAAAACCTATGGGGTTACACAGAGTATGGGTTATGACAGGTATGGGTTAAGACAGAGTCGACTGTAGCTGTGTTTGGTTTTGAAATAGAATGCCCTGTGTTTGGTTTTGGAATAGAGTGCCCATGTTTGGCTTTGGAATAGCTGTGTTTGGTTTTGAAATGGAGTGCCCTGTGTTTGGTTTTCCAATAGATGTGTTTGGTTTTGGAATAGAGTGCCCCATGTTTGGTTTTCCAATAGATGTGTTTGGTTTTGAAATAGAGTGCCCTGTGTTTGGCTTTGGGATAGCTGTGTTTGGTGTTGGAATAGAGTGCCCCATGTTTGGTTTTCCAATAGATGTGGTTGGTTTTGGAATAGAATGGCTGTGTTTGGGTTTCCAATAGATGTGTCTGGTTTTGAAATAGAGTGCCCCGTGTTTGGTTTTCCAATAGCTGTGTTTGGTTTAGGAATGGAATGGTATCACTGCTGCAAATGCTCTGCCGCTGATTTGACGAGTCGCAGAGGCAGTAAACCAGTGTTTGGCTTTTCAATAGCTGTGTTTCGTTTTGGAATAGAGTGCCCCGTGTTTAGTTTTGTGTTTGGCTTTGGAATAGCTGTGTTTGGTTTTGGAGTAGAGTGCCCCGTGTTTGGTTTTCCAATAGATGTGTTTGGTTTTGGAATAGAATGGCTATATTTGGGTTTCCAATAGATGTGTCTGGTTTTGAAATAGAGTGCCCCGTGTTTGGTTTTGAAATAGCTGTGTTTGGTTTGGGAATGGAATGGATGTGTTTGGCTTTGGAATAACTGTGTTTGGTTTTGAAATAGAGTGCCCTATGTTTGGTTTTCCAATAGATGCCGGAACGGAATTCTGAAGAGACACAAAGTCTTAGAATTGCGCTGGCTACAATCTGAGATGGAGCGACTCAATGCACTGTTTTTCCTGCGCTCTGAATGCAAAATTCAAACGAATCACCTGATTTAGTATGGAGAGGTTGCAGCTGCCCGGAACGGAATTCTGAAGAGACACAAAGTCTTAGAATTGCGCCGGCTACAATCTGGGACGGAGCGATTCAATGCACTGTTTTTCCTGCGTTTTGAATGCAAAATTCAAGTGAATCACCTGATTCAGTATGGAGAGGTTGGAGCTGCCTGGAACGGAGATCTGAAGAGACACAAAGTCTTTAACTTACTAAGGGCCTGTTCGGCAAAAAATCTGGGCAGAATCTCCGAGTTTATTTTAAGGTTAGGTGCCATTTAATGGTAATGAATCGAAGGAGAGCACCATTAGTGAATGTTATAGTACTCAAACACCCCAGTTTCACATTGTAAGACAGAGTTTTGACCATTCCAAAGTCCGAGAATTTGTGCAAATTACTATATAAGGAAATAAAATCTGGCGAGAATCTGTTGCCGAACAGGCCCAAAGGGTTTAGAATTACGCTGGCTACAATCTGGGATGGAGCGATTCAGTGCACTGTTTTTCCTGCGTTCTGAATGCAAAATTCAAGTGAATCACCTGATTCAGTATGGAGGTTGTTACCGTGAATATACTGCGCAGGATTGCGATTTGGAGGAAAACGGTAGTTAGGGGCTTTCCATATATGGTATAGCCGGAGTTTGAATTTCCCATCTGTCAATCCATGGCTAAGTGCTACCAGCCGTTATAGTACACAACAAGCGGTTCCTGGGCCAGGACCCTCTTCCGTTAGGTGTCAATTTTACTGGTGGATTCATAATTTGAAATGTTGTCAGCAGAGTTGAGTTGAGCTGAGTTGATATTCAAGCGTAACTGTACCTACTATATTATCGGGGAATCTGCGGAGATTTGCGAGCATATCTGAAGGAGATGTGATGAGGGGTGATTGTGGGGAGCAGCGGCATGCATCCCGAATCAGAATCGAAGCCGCCGGCGCTAAGAGCCGGCTCAGTGAATCGTGCCGGCATTAGGGAATCGTTGAGCCGTCATCAAACGAAGCCGTCGGAGCTTTAAAAGCTTCGGACGGACAGGCAGTCGTAATTTTATAAAGAGGGTGATACCTGCTTGCTCGTCATTGTGACACGGGCCTAGGCTTCGAATGGGGACCGGCAATGCACCGGTTACATAATGGCTCCCATCGCCAAAATCATGGCAAATTCAGTCGGTCCATCGTACTGCATCAACCATCGACATTTTGCCTAGACTCTGAGTGAGAGATCGTCTCAGTTTTACATTCTGCATGGAATGTCCCGGCCAGAATTTTTATTTTAGCCTTTGTTATTTTGTGTTTTCATGACCATTTATAACACAAGTTCTGAAGGGAAATTGCAAATTCCACTCGAGACATTCCCTGTAGATTGATCTCCCCAGTACATTACATTTTATTTTAAGGAAAATGGTGCAGTATTGGATGTGCTATGACGGACCAAAGAAATCCATGTCAAACAGTGGAATCAAGGGTTTACGTGACCGCATCAAACGCGTCCACAGCCTCTTTCACGTCCTCCTCCACATCCGGGTCCGTGCTCACCCCCTCTGCCTCTGCCTCTTCCGCCTCTGAGGCAGATTGCTCAATGATGGCTTGGAAAAGAAACGTGAAAAGGTCATAAACTGTTGAAAAGAAAACGACTACCAATCTCGTCATCTGAAGCTGAACCTACAGCAGTTTCCGATTCCTGTTCCGCTTCCGATTCTGAGTCGGAAATAACCATCGAATCTGTATCTTTCAAGCTAGGGCCGGTCATTTCAATCTTGACCAATAAAGGAGCGCCGGAGGGGTCCCTCTTTGCACCCACACGCAGGTCCCATCGCCAGCCAATAGGCGGGTCAAGGTACGCACGGCCCAACTTCAAACCAGGCTTTGTATGCTTTTTAATTTCTTAAGCCTCCCCATTTATATGACATTGTCAGGCACATCTCGATTCGACGCTGTAATACCACATACCGACGGTCCGAGTGGCAGTCAAGGCAAGAAGGGCAAACGATAAGCGGCTGCACCTCCAGAACCCGCAACTTGTGATAATGACACATGATCGGCTTGCCGGATCTGGCCGAAATTAATAATTACCAGCTGAGTGTGCCGCGTAGATCCTGCCGAGAATTCACACAAATTTGCTGATTCACGCGCATGAAAACCCGACAAATACACCGCCAAAGTGCCTCGATGTGGTCACTACCTGATCGGGTCAGGTAGGATCCAGTCGTAACTACAGCTGATGCCGGCTGTCCACTTCCTGCCTGCCAACTGTGAGTTTCGCCCATCAGCCAGCTGCCCTGCAGCTGATCATACCTGGGTATACACATTGCGGCCAGGTATTCTGATGGGCTGGAAGGGCTTGAGTCACAATATCAGCAGAACGTTTAATTTTTTGAAAAGAGTGGTTTGACACGATGCATAACGAAACACGTGAACTGCACGAGTTCTGACCTTTAGCACAATAAATTTCGAGTTTCAAAGTCGCATCTATGCCGCCTTATTTCACTTGTACTGTTGGGATGTTTCCCATCCCTTGGCTTCCACGTTGGCTCCCCTGTCGATTCCTGGTCCCAGTTCAGAATTACTTCTTAACTTCACTCAAGCACCCGGTTCCTAAATCGATGTTCGCTTTGATTTCAATTCGCGCAGAATTTCTGGTTGATTTCGAGCTGACCAAGGTTCAATTGCTAACTCTTTCCCCGATTGTGTATACCATGTTCCCATCGTGGGACAATACCCCATCATTGATTGACCCGGTTGGATCGTTCGTTCAAATCGAACACAAAGCACTCACTACCCATGAGGATAGTTTTCCACATCCGCCGTTTTGCTGGGCTAGACGTGGGCCTTGGTTATGTCCTCGTCTGGCGTCTCTGTCTTTGGTTCAGTCTCGCGCATCACCTTTGCCCGACGACCTGGAGATCAGCGGCTCTCGATATTCCGCTGCTCTCTCCACACCCAGCCAAAATTCTACGGCTGTTCCATTCGACTCTTTTCTGTGTGACGAAGTAATGGACAAGATGGGCGCACTCCTGTAGCTTGTGGAGGGAGTGCAATGTCTTATGATGGCGGAGTGACGTAATGTGACTTTTCTCCTCCTGCCACCACGACGCTCCGCCACGTATTCGCAATGCAGGCTCAAGACCGCCCGGATTTTGACCTCGTACCAGTGGAAAAAGCTTTCCCACCCACCCACGCCTTTGACTGATTTTTCTTTCTCAGCCAGAAATGGAGTTGCGTCACGGTTTTTCATTTATTTATTTATCTAGTTTGGTTCGAATTCATTCGGGACAGCCGTAGAGTAGGGCAGAGGTGGTGGTTCAGTCTCGCGCATCACCTTTGCCCTACGACCTGGAGATCAGCGGCTCTCGACATTCCGCTGCTCTCTCCACACCCAGCCAAAATTCTACGGCTGTTCTATTCGTCTCTTTTCTGTGTGACGAAGCAATGAACAAGAAGTTGATTGTTTAGACCCTGCCGACATCAACCAAATTGTCTCCGCAGAAATTTCTGAAAATGCAGAAGACGCGAAATTGGTTCGGAAATTTATGCTCCACAACCATCCTCTCCCAACCAAGCCCCCTTCCAAATATTGCCAACGTGAATCCGCTGACAGAACGAGGACATGTCGCTTCAATTACCCACATCCTTTGCAGCCCACAACCACAATCGACATCGAAGGTCGTGTCCATTATCGACGCCAGCGGCCCGGAGACAAGATGGTAGTGCCCCACTGTCTTGCGTTACCTCAGAAATTTCAATGTCATATCAATTTCGAGGTCGCAAGTAGCTCCCACATTTTTCAATATCTTTTCAAGTATATAAATGCGGGGCACTCTGTAGCATTGGACATACAGATCCGATTGAGCTGGTTTTTGGATATGCTATGCCTACATGTGCTACGGAGGGCAGCAGGTTCTCAGATAATGATTCTACCTCACGATACACATCTAGTGTAGAACGGAAAACTGATTGACACTGGATTCTTCACCGCATTTGAATCATAGGATATATTTGCCATTTGAAAGTACCGTGTCCTCCGTAACACACGTGAGCATATCATATCCAAAAACTAGGTCAATCGGATCAGTATGTCCAATGCTACAGCGGTTCTGCGTGGAAGCCTCGAGGTTTGCCGAAAAAAACAATTCCCAGGCCAGCGACGGATTCTTGGGTACAGTGCCCTCCGGAATTGAAATCCAAATCGATTGGTCCTCCTTTCAGGGCAAACGGGTCAGAATTGGGCTCACAGGGGCTGTTCTGGTGAAAACTTGCAAATAAAAAATAAAATAAAAATCGCCACGCCCTAAGTTCCGCAAAGAGCTGTAAATGAGCACTGACCTCTGCTTAAGAATATTTCCTCGTTAATTCGTCGAACCCCGGACCCAAACGACCTCGCCGAGAATCTCCTCGCTGCCAATCCTGACATCAACGATGTGCACATGGCGCACATGATATGGAAGTGACGGCTGAGATAGCTCTTGCTGTTGCTGAGGCCACTCCTCTCCCTTCTCCCGAGGCTATCCAAGTTCGTAGTGCGAAGAGACGTGCAGAGGCCAGCGGCGATGATGAGCGGGCGAAGAAGGTTGTCAAGACATCGGAGCCGTCGGCCCGGGCCGAGACTGTCCATCCTTCTTCGATCGCCGTCCCAAAGTCCAAACTGGCGCGCATCTCAAATCCAAATCCGGAACGAAAGTGTCGTTCGAATCAACAAGCTCTGCGATTGGAATAAGCAAATCTGCAACCGCAGCCCGTAATCAAAGGGACGCGATAAAGCAGGGCAAATTCCTGGCCTCCGCCGTTAGAACTCGCAATTTCCTGGAAAAATGCCGCAGCTATAATTCAGATGCCGGCTCCGAGGAGACAGCATCCCAAGCACAATGTTCGACGTGCAAATCGTGGAAAAAAATGAAAGAGCCGTATAGTGCCACTCGCCTTAGGGAGCACGTCGAAGCTGGGAAATGCTCTCCTCCCGTGGAGACCGATCCAGCCAAGCGGACTCTGGATCAGTTTTCCATGGTCAAAAAGCCACCCAAGGCAAAGAATCCGCCCCCTCCAACCACCGTGAATCGACCGTGTCCTGGTCTTACTCGCGCATTTGACGAGTTGTTCGGAGATTATTTGGACAGAACTGCTTCTACGGGTGGCGGCGCTCATGCCGTGAATCATTACAGTGATGAGTTATTCAAGACGAAATTCTTGGAACATACCCCGGATCAGAAGGATAGTCCGTACAGCCGTCTTGCATGACCATATCTGGCGAAATGATACCAGTCCTGGAATCGTCGCTTGTTTTGCCACCGGCATCACCCCATGACTCCAAGGCCAACTGCCCTGTGAGTTCTTAGGAAGTCAGTGGAGAATTCAATGAGACAAAAGCGGATTCAAGCACCTCTCCGAAAACACATTGGGTTTCAAGCCCGGCATTACAGTCATCTGAAAAGACAGGGAGATCCCAAAGACTCAGAGAGAGCGACATTGAGAAGCATGATGTGCCTGCGCCTTATTATGCGGCGGGGCATTGGCAATTGTGAATTTCGAATCTTCCGCGGCTGGGTTCTGTAATAATCGGGCTGGGAATAGAATGCCTGAGGGCCACTCATTAGCCACGAGCGTTGGCCTGGGAAGGATAAGAGCCTCACACCGAGTCACTCGAGTCTTGACTCGAGTTATTCAAATTTGGTGGGAAAGGAACACGAGAAGAGCGCCGGGGCTTCGGCGGCTCAGCGGTAGTGATGCCACTGATTGGGTGATACATCACCTCCAACGTGATGTGACTCATTGCTGGTTTCAGTAGAGAGAGAATTCAGCATTTCTGTACCGCGACAAGCCAACAAGGGCTAAGACGCGGTGATCCACTAAGTCTACGCCATACAGCATGCGTCGCAGAAAGCGAAGTTGCACCTTTTCCAGGAGCTTGAGGCTCTTCCGGTCCACATATGTGTGATTGGATGCATCCAATCACACATCACAGCCCGATGTCAAGTAGGGATCAACCCGCGTCATGTAAAGAGTCCGGGAGTATATACAAGAAGAGTGCGACGCCCATCAGTGGGACTCGGTTAGGGCTCGGGTAAGTGGCATCAGGAGCGGGGGGAGCACATCACTGCCATTGACCGATGTCACAATCGGCGCCCAAGGATAGATACACGTAAGCAACACGAGTCATGGGCGCTTGCCCCAGCGCCTCAAGGGAATGCTGGTCCGTGAAAATGGTATCTGGCAGACGGCAATAGCAAGGGGCGCTAGGGATATTTGTACACAGGGTAACTGTAGGGAGGCTGGGTAAATACCTTATACTCTAATGGTCTCAGATACCATTCATTTACCAGCCCCTTTGGGCTTAACTATGATCTTTCTACGCGCAGCCTCCCCTCTTGCCAGCTTAAGACTCAGTATCCGAGTGAAGGAAAAATTCGGCACGCAATCAATTTCTATGCGGAATTCATGTGATATTTGATTTTTCCATTCATTGACGTAAACCAAAGTCTTTCGCAACAAATCCGCTCCCTGTCTACATATGCTCATCCCTGCACTGCTATGTATTTAAAACACCGAACCAACTTTCTTACCAACCCCCTGTTCGCCGATTCACAGCTTATTGTTCGATGCATTATCATCACTACAGCTCGACGTCAGGGAGTTGACCCACGGCTGAAATTCTATATAATCCTGGATGGAACTGACCGACTAGAAGGTATTTCGAATAGTACTAGCAGTTACCCTTGCTACGCTGCGGGAGGACATTTGCACGTCTCCTAGTCTCTCGTAGACAGACGCTTCAACGAAGGAAAGCTCGTTCCTCGCTTGTTGAAGTCTGTTAGTTACCGCGGACATCAGGGAAACACCCCTCAGATATTTTTGCATATTTTTGCCAAAAATATTCAAAAATTTCTTTAGTTTTGAAAATTGGCAAATTTACTCAAAATATCTTCCCCCCAAAAAAATATCAAAAATTTACCCTCCTTGTGAGTAAAATTTGAGTAGATTCGGGCACCTGAAACTCGCTAAATATTCCTCGTTCTAGCTCATATCAGACAGAAAGTAGACACAAACAAAGATAGCATTCACTGCGCAATGGAAAACATGACTACATGATATCGAAATCTACCGAGAATACTATAGGCCAGAAAAAATACGGTCAAAAGTCCAGAAACCATACATCTACTATGTGGTGACAGGGTCGAAGACAGGTGTTGAGGTTTGGTGTACACTAATAAATGAAAGACCACAGATGCTTGAGTAGAGGTCGACCAAGAATAGGAACTAGCTATTGAGGTAGAGTTGCCGCTTGAGAGCAGAGGGTCTCTTGCAAGGTTATAATTCGATAGCGGTTGTGCTGTTGATGGGCTTGAGAATGGACACATTGCACAGGACCATTGGGGAAAGATCAAGGAGCCGGGGACTTGGCGATAAAGCACCGGCTTCGCGCTGGCCGCTTGACGAGGCACTGACTTGACAGCGGCTGTTGATGGGCTTGAGTATTGATTGGTTGGTTGCGAGGTGCGTTGATGAAGAGTATCGAGTTCGAGAAGGGGACAAAGGAGGAGGATTGAGGAGGTTCCAGAAGGCGCAAGGATGGAGACTCAGAGGAAAGATGGACAACATACGGCGAATCCAGCAAACGATGACGTGGCACTCCCACGTAGATTTTGAGACGGATACCGGTCCTGAGAACAGGGAGTGGGTTGGGAATGTGTTTGGAGACTTTAGGGAACAGGTGATGGTCACGGTGGGCGATTGTAGAGGATTGAGCAAGGTGTGAGGGGAGGGAGATGGTGGGGGAAAGGAAGAAGGAGGTGACGGAACAACATCAAGGATCTATCAACCGTCAAAATATGTTTCATCCTTCCATCAATGATGAGCGGAGTTTGAATGACTTCGTTTGTTTTCTTGTTGCCGATAGATTCTGCCTTTCATTTTACATGCTATTACCGCGGGAATCAGTTGCTTCTAATGTAGCGGGGTCAAAAATGACGGAATGGCCGTAGGATGTAGAGAGTGACAATTCAAAGAGGGCAGATGCCTGTGACATCTTGTGCCAACGTATCCGTAGATCCCGTTCCTCTCCAATCTTGATCCCCAAATTTTTGGAGGATGCAAATCTGGGCCATGAAAGTGCTCTTTCTATGTCCGATAATCCACTACAAAGCACAGCGCAACAAATTTTCACTGCATTTTGACAGGTTCTGGACCCACATTAGCCGACCTCGCCAAAGCTCGGCTAATGGGGTCCAGGCTCAGCTCGAGGAACCGTCAAAATGCAGTGTTTGCACTGGGATCAGTCATTTTAACGGCTCCGAGTCGGGGATCAGTACCTCAATTTTCCTTCAATTTTTTATAGAAATAAAACCTGTCGGTTCAGTTTGAGCCAATTTCAAAGGCAATTGGTAAATAACTTGGGGACCACCGTATTTTGCACTGCAAACTTCTAACTATAGTATTGTATCCTGGAGACGATAGTCGACGCACCATACACTTTTACCGACTGTAGTGGCAGTCTCACAATGATTTAGGTCACAGACCTCTGTGAATCATCGGAGCCATAAATGTATTGGTATTTGACACAGTACTAAATTTACTCTGCATTGAACTAAACTTTTGCAAAATTTGCCAAAGAATATGCAAGGTTTTGAAATGTACACAAAATATGACATGATTGAGGGCAATTCAACTCAAATTTATGCAATCTTTTGACAAAATTTTCAAAATTTCCAAAAATTTTTTGGGGCAAAGAAATTTTTCGACAAAATAGCAAAAATTACCGGGGGAGGTTTTCCCTGATGGAGGTCGGATCGTAGTGTTACGTTATTACGTAATTGCGGAGTTTCAATCTTGTCGGCTAAATGCGCAACCTCTTGAATTCGAAACTCTCCGAGGCAAGGAAGACACAGGATTAGTGTTTAACCCATTTAATCAAGTGACAGAGACCTACGGAATATCTCTGGCAATTTTGGAGCTCTGTTGATATCGTTTTGGCGAAAGTATTGAAAACATGTGAGTGGTCACATGACCAGAATCGTGCTACACGCACAACAAATTCCCGGCCACATTTCAAGGTTCTGAATAGACATAATGTCAGGCACAGGATAGACAACCTATTCTATGCTAAATTTCCATGGAATATCGCGTCTTTTATGAATCCCACTACGCGACTTGAATTCAAACTCCGCGATTACATAATAACGGAGCACTACGATCCGACCCCCGCGGTAAACACAAGACTACACGTCTCCCCAAGTTGCTCCAGATCAGTTGGTCTTACTGGCAACCATGTTCAACAGTTCCTTTTGCCAATGGGGTACAGTCAAAGCTGTGTTAACCCATATCCCATGGTGGACGCCAAAAGGTATGGGTTATGGGTTATCCCTGCCAGTTAGACCCTCCTGTAATATTTTGAACAAAATCCAACCTGCGGCTGAGCTTGCCGAGGCTGATCTTTGTGATGGTCGATCAAATATTTGGCCATTTCGTAAATAAAATAGGGAAAAATATGAAAAAATATTACTGGAACCAACAGCCGACCAGTACACCCACTTGAGGTCGCAACCCATCGATATGCCGGGGAAAGGGCACGTAACGGCTTGACATAAAGTTCCTGCACTCCCTCATCCACGGCGGTGTCAATCACTACCTCAAACTCCTCGTCATCCATGTCCTCGTCTCGTTGCTCCAGCTCTGGGGCAAACACTGCAGGGAAAGCCTTCCAATTGAATGTGCAATTGAAAGTGCGATCAAATGCCTAAATGGGATGGTTTTGAAGCTGTGCCATCAATTGAAAGCAAAGTTTGATGGCTCGGCTCGAATCAAAAGCGCAGATAGGGGCTAATTCAACACAAAATTGAACCTTTTCAATGCAGAGCTTGCCCATGCCTGAACGGAAAATTACAGTGTCTTGTGCATTTGATAGCCACGGCAATTCTGAGTCGAAAATGCCTGCCAAACCTTGGTGATTGGTGCAGTGGTGGGCAAGCTATGGGTCAAACACTGCGGGGAAAGCCTTTCAATTGAATGTGCAATTGAAAGTGCGATCAAATGCTTAAATGGGGATGGTTTTGAAGCACCCGTGGCGTGCCCATTCTGTCAGGCATTTTCCCCAGAGGATGATGGCACGGGTTCCCACCCCGACGGCCCGTTGAAACACGGCCGCCACGGCCGTGGAACGGCTTCCTTTTTTCTGCCATAAGGAGGACGTAATTGGAGACAGAGTACCTCTGGATGTGAGCGATCATTTTTCACTAATTCCGATGTGCGCACAGGGCCGGAGCTTGCATTGAAAACATTCCCTGAAATGCCTCCTACTGGTCTGAACTTGCACAATGACCAAATTTGTATGACCAATTTTCGTTTGCTCTTGTTAGGAAAATAGCACAGAACCGAAGCACCCCACACATGTAAGCAGCTAAACCTAACGGTTCAGCCAATCACCCTGAACCCCATCTCACCGACTATAGAATATTTTCACAACTTTTTTTCTATCACTAATTGCGCATGAATTACCCTGAATTATCCTTGGATCAGAAAATGCTCAGAACAGCAATTTTCTGATTTGCGCCTTCGGTACCGCCATCTGCTGTAAAAGGATTGGAAGTTGAGAATAATTTTGAGCGTTGGCTGGACGGCAGAGCTCCGAACTCGCAGCCCCCCTGGCAGCTCGTTCTCACTCTTTGTACAATCAACCTGAGGAATTTCAAAATAACTTGAAGCAGTGAGTCAGACTTCGGAACTCCGAACTCGGGTTCGAACGGCATCACCAACTTGGGGAGGCAGAGACTTTTTAGGGTCGATGACGATCGACTTTCGCATTTGCATTGGAGACGCAATATGGCTAGGGAGAATATTGTCGTCCCCGCAGATCTTACAGGCTTATTTCGCCTGAATTTCTAGTCCTGACCAGTCCACGACCCACAGAACAAAATGGAATAAATGGCGGGAGAAATGGGATAGATGAGAGAAAGGCCAAACAACTGCAAGCATCGCATGCAAATGTCAAAACTCTCTTGAGTGTGAATAGCCTATGAAAGGGAAACAAAGGCTCTTCAGCCGAGCTAAGACAGTCGTTCGCTTGGGGTTGGACTATTGAATTGCATCGCCTGAGTCACAAAATTGCCGGGCGTTCAAATAGCAAATTCTTTGATGGTACAGTATAGTAGCGTTCCTTGGATAGTGGGACATCCTTGGGTATTCATTTTTTAAAAGCTCCCCAGCATCCTCCCAGGTCGAGATTCTTTCATGCAGTGTTACTGGATGTCGCGCCGCTGGCCGACGTAGATACGTGTTGCTCGGTCGTAATTGATGATGCGGCCGTGCAAGGAAGAGTGGCGGCTGCTGAACAAGTCGTTGATCTGGATCCTTGGCAACCCGTGGCAACGGGTACCCGAACCCGCGAGTCAGGTCTCCCACGAGTATTCCCACGGTTCTACCCGTCGGAACTCGCAGGTGACTCGGACTCGTTCCATGCCCTAATCAGGCCGAGTGTGCCAATCTTGAGTGCATTTCGACCCACTCATTCCGATTGTGCAAAATACACTTGCTCCAAATGCAGTCAGCCTGAGTGAGTTCTAAATAAATTTTCAACCTTGCCCCACATCCGCCCCCAGCTCAAATATTTGCGTAGGTGGCCAGATAACCCGTCAATTGCCTTTTTTGGATTTCCGCCGGAAATAAATTCGGCTAGCAGTCAAAACGCCACCATAATTTCCCTGACGGGTTTTCCCGATTCACAGGATGTATGCCTTCAGTTTGTTTGAAGCCCTCGAGCCCATGGTGAGGCCCTCTATATCCTTGTTAATCAGCTAAAAGCCTTAAGGTGGCCAGGTGGTTAAACCGGTCACATATAGTAGAGGACACGTAAGGGACAATACTGCAGAAGAGATTTCGTAAAACGAGTAAGAAATGAGTGAGTAATGTCCGTTTGACCTAGTTCTAGGTGTGGGCGATGTCGGTTATGAAACACGAGGACCTCGGTCCCTTTCAAAATTACACACATCTCTACGAAACTATCGATGCGATGAAACAGGGGGACGCGCCCTGGCAGTGCTTCCAGACGGAACCACTGGCAGTTGGGGAGGATGCCCCTGCCTCACTGCGTTCAGGCCGGGGCTAAATCGCCTTCTTGTCTAGACGCCTACGCGGACTGCGTGTCTCGACGTGAACGTGTGTCTAGGTTAAGGCTCCAACCATTTAGTTTATGTTTACGGTTGAGCGTAAATTAAACGGAAATGGTTGGAAAACCGTTTAAAACTGTTTTACAGCTCTTTGCGGAACTTAGGGCACGGATCAATTTTTTTCAAAAAATGATGATTTCAGCATAACACTCATAACTCCCTTAAATCTTGGTCTTTTCTCCTGATTCCAACACCATTGTACTTGTATGGGATGCCCTCACCTGCATGCACCCGTGGATATACGATGATTATATAATCTGCACCAAATACGGAAATTAGGATCATTTTGTGTATATCACCTCCTGTACATGCCCTAGGTAACTATAGGACTGGATATCTCGCAATAACTATAGTATGTATGATATATAGGCGCAGGGATCCCCGTTTTTTGTCCATGTGCTGTAATTATGCCATACCATTGGCCTACATATACTGGGTCATATCCAGGACCATACGGGGCTCTGATATTGAAAGTCAAAACATGCCTGCAGCTGGATATATATATTGTTAGACATATGCGAGGACATAATGATGCCTAGACTGTTTGTGTTTGTACGGGAGGTGATATACGTGCAAATTGGTGACTTACCATATTTGGTACATATTATATAATCATCCTATATCCACAGGTGCATGCAAGTGCGGGCATCCCATACAAGTACAATGGTGTCAGAATTAGGAGAAAAGACCAAGATTTGAGGGAGTTATGAGTGTTATGCTGAAATCATCATTTTTTGAAAAAAATTGATCTGCGCCCTAAGTTCCGCAAAGAGCTGTAAACCGTTTATAAACGGTATTTTAATGGTATTTTTGCGCACCATCTCGGATATCCCTTTCTATAGGATGTCTGAGTGGAATAGTGGTCAGGAATGGACTTCTAAGCATCGTTCCCATTCTTGCAGGACTGCAGGTGTAAGGTTAAATGGTGGGATGAGGACGGGATGCCCGACGACTGCCTGCCATCAGTCATGTGTGTTTCATACCGCGACGGTGCGCTAGGCCTCGACTTCTACACTGCGGCGGTGGCTGTGCTATTGCCGCGGCTGGGGTAAAGTGCTGGGCACGGTTTTTCCACAGCACTTTCAACAACCCAAAACAACTTGGAGAGGTATTTTTACGCTTTAATACATCGTTTGAAACGATAAAATCCTCAGAGAAAAAGTTAGTCCATATGTTGCAGCAGTCTTGCGATGGGTTTCAAACATGAAATCAACATCCTAGTACCTGCTAAATGTAATAAAACCACCCGGAGACGGTACATTATGCAACAGGGCACCGATTGAGACAGTTCCTGGGCCAAATTATATTTTTCAAAGATGCAAAGTTCGTTTTGGCAAGGAAGTTCAAAGCTCCCGGTTCTTGTGTAATACCAGAGAAATGTGTAACTCCACATTTTATCAGGCTTTCGCAACCCAGAGTATTCCCAGTCTGCAAGAGTCACCACGGCATATGTCCCCTCATTTCCCTGCAGTGCTGCGTCAGTTCCCCGCAACGCCGCGGCACTGCGCGCAGTGTCGCCTCAGTCCACTTCTCTGTAGTACACATCAGCAGAAGTTGAAGGACTAGTCATGTGAACTGAGTGGCCCTTGAAGGGGTTCCATGATGTTTTTTTTGACTTACGGTCTTTAGGGCAGCGAAACCCTCAGGCGCCGCCGCAAGTTGTGGTCTCAATACTGCTCCGACGACATCATACCTCATTGTAAACTTGTGCAGCGACCTCCCCGCTACCCGACAATGCAAAGAACTCTGAGATTATATGTTGTTTCGTCCAGAACGAGAGTGATTTTGCTGTCAACCCAAATTCAGCCAAATGACGTGGAAGCGAAACATTAGAATATAATTAAATCACCTCTTATGTGCAACCTAAGCTAGTGCTGCCGATTGCCTCGAAAGTAGGCTCATTTGGTTCACGTGGGGAATCCAGAGGGTATGGCGTCCCCCAATTTTCTATGAGCACCCTGAGATGACTTACTGGCTCAGCCTTGACTGTTTTTCGGTGTTGGCAGGCAGAACATGTCGCATACTCTGTGTAGTGGTCCAATTGACATAGTTTTTGGTTACGTTGCATTTGGGAGTCTTGCGGAGGGCTGGAAATACCGGCATAGTCTATGTGAATTATATCTTTGACGTATTGTGCATTATGACAAGGCCAGAGCTCCGGTTCCAAATGCTAGCAAGCATATATGAAGTACAGGTCACATTAAAAATCCAGGTATTTACAGCCCTCCGCAATACTCCCGAATGCAACATAACCAAAAACTAGGTCAATTAGACCACTACACAGAGTATGCGACATGTTCTGCCGGTCAACACCCAGTCAAAGCTGAGCCAGTACGTCATCTCAGGGTGCTCCTAGAAAATTGGTGGATGCCATGCCCTCCAGACTTCCAATGCGAATCGAATGAGCCTACTTTCGAGGCAATCAGTTGAGAATTGCGTCCAAAATAGCTGTTCTGCCGGAAACTGACCAAAAACAGAAGGGGGGGGGCAGGCAATTTGATCGGTGTGGTGAAGGTCACACTAGTGTCCCGTTAGTGGCGGTCCAGAGGCATGCTTTCACCAAAAATGGCAATTTCTGTGCGGTAAGCTGGCGGAAAGCAAAATTAAGCTTTTCTGAGCTGCCACAAATCAGCATGGGTGTACGTGTAAATCCAAGCGTGTTGCAGGCAATTTGATCTCCCAACACTCCAGTCACGCTAGCGTCCCGTTAGTGGCTGTCCAGAGTCACGCTTTCACCAAAAATGACAATTTCTGTGCGACAAGCTGGCGGAAAGCAAACCAGTTGACAAAATCAAGCGCTTCTGAGCCGCCACAAATCAGCACGGGTGTACGTGTAAATCCAAATCGTGTTGCAGGCAATTTGATCTCCCAACACTCCGGTCACGCTAGCGTGCCGTTAGTGGCTGTCCAGAGTCACGCTTTCACCAAAAATGACAATTTCTGTGCGGCAAGCTGGCGGAAAGCGAACCAGTTGACAGAATTAAGCTTTTCTGAGCTGCCACAAATCAGCACGGCTGTACGTGCAAATCCAACCGTGTTGCAGGCAATTTGATCGGTGTGGTGAAGGTCACACTAGTGTCCCGTCAGTGGCTGTCCAAAGTCACGCTTTCACCAAAAATGGCAATTTCTGTGCAGCAAGCTGGCGGAAAGTGAACCAGCTGACAGAATTAAGCTTTCCTGGGCTGGCGGTCCTAGTACCGGACTCTGACGTTGTTGTGGAATATTGGCTGAATTTTTGTGGCTGTGCGCATATTTTACCTCTTCACTGCATTTTGGCGGCTCCTGGACACATGTGGGTCCAGCTTTGGCGAGCCTTAGCCGAGGTTGGTCTAGACGCCTCGGCAGGGTTTGCCGGGCAGGGCTGTGCCCAGCTTTGCCGAGGTGCGTGCGAGGTTGCCTCGCACCACTGTCTTGAGATGCCCCAAGTCGCCTCGATCCACCCCGCACCAAAACTGGTTTCTTTCACCGCATAGCTTGTGAAAGGCCCCCTAGCCAGCAGGAGGGGTGTGTTTGAGGTGTCGGATATATATAGAGTCGGCTAACGGGGGTTGCTAGGCACGGCAGAGTCGTGGCCCGCTGTGTTACGCGACAGTTACAGGACTTCGGCTGTCGCAGGCAGCTCAGTCTCCCTCAATCTCTTATTTTCTGGCTAGTCCCTGTGCCAGGCACTATTAACCATTTAATCCCCATTAACTTTCGGGTAGTATTAATATTATGCACGCAACTTGATCTAAAATCAGCTATTCTCATGTCAGTCTATTTATATTTTGTCATGGAGGTTGGTTTGAAGACCGTGAAAACTGATGGCCACCCCCACCACTGCATGACTAAGTCTTAAGAGCTGCGCCGTGACAGCTTTCGATACCAGGCAGACCTCGAGTGAACCTCGGCAAAGGTCTGTGAGGCCAAGGTGTGTCCAGGTCTGCCGAGGAACCTCGGCGCAGCCTTGGTTCGAGAAACCGCCAAAATGCAGTGCTTCCCGGTGCAGAAGTGGAATTAGTATTCACTCTCTGGCCGAATCATACTCTGCCTATGTGAATGCACCCTCAAACACGTGCACAGACATTTTGACCCCCAGCGAATCACGTTGTGGCATATTTGCTGAATTTTGTGGCAGTGGGGATATTTTATATCTAGCCGGTGCAGAAGTGGAATGAGTGTTCAATTTCTGGTCGATTCATAATCCAACTGGGTGAATATGCACATATTTTACCTCTTCCCAGTGCAGAAGTGGAATGAGTGTCCATTTTCTGGTCGATTCATCATCCGGCCGGGTGAATGTGCCCTCCAACACGTGGACAGAAAATTTAGCCCCCAGTGATCCTCATTGTGAAATATTTGCTGAATTTTTGTGGCTGTGCACATATTTTACCTCTTCCCAATACAAAAGTGGAATGAGTGTCCAGTTTCTGGTCGAATAATGGTCTGGCTAGGTGAATGGACCCCGAAAGACACGCACAGAAAATTTAACCCCCAGCGAATCACGTTATGGAATATTTGCTGATTTTTGTGGCCATGCGCATATTTTGTCTCTTCCCGGTCCAGAAGTGTCATTTTCTGGTTGAATCACAGTCCGGTTAGGTGAATGGACTCCTAAACACATGCACACCCCATGTACTTCGAAGCGTCGTCATGAGCAGAGGGAAGGGAGTTATGTGGCTAGTACATGGTACAAACTAGGAATTAAGTAGAGAAGGTGTGGGCATATGTAAAATATCTGGGTGGGAGAACGAAGAAAAGCAGCAGTTCTGGCAAGACAGAATGAGAAATATACGATAATATGAGAGAAAGGAGGGGAACTTACCTGACGAGACAGAGTGTGGAGCTAGTGGGACACCTCTGTCTCACCAGGTTTTTATGTGTCTTGCGGACGCATTCGGGTACCGAATTACCCTACTTTCGGCCAGGATATTGTCCTGCATCCCGCTTGCGACCTCCTGGGAGGTGGGGATGTGGATACCGAGTCGACCTACTTTCGGCTGCTGGGGCGAGGTCAACTGTGTTGCCATCGAAGAGACAACCAACGTCACTTACCCGGCAAGACAATACCGCTTCCGACCCGAGGGGTGGATATTGTCCTGCATCCCACTTGCGACCTGAGAGGTTGGAATGCTCGGGTAAGTGAGTTGTGTGGGGATAGCACGTGTGACGACTGGCCTCGACAATTAGACTTGTGTAAACAATATTTTAAACCCGATCAATTTCAAGTGGCTGCCATTTTGAAAAGCATGACCTGGCGCAATGGAGGTGCATTCAAAGGGTGTGCATTTTGAAAAGCATGACCTGGCACAATGGAGGTGCATTCAAAGGGCGGGCATTTTGAAACGCATGACCTGACACAATAGGGGAGCATTCAAAGGGCTGCCATTTTGAAAAGCATGACCTGAGGTACATTCAAATGGCGGGCATTTTGAAAAGCATGACCTGATGCAATAGAGCTGCACTCAAATGGCTGGCATTTTGAAAAGCATAACCTGGCACAATAGAGGTGCATTCAAATGGCTGCCATTTTGAAAAGCAGGACCTGGCGCAATAGAGGTGCATTCAAAGGGCTGGCTTTTGAAAAGCATGACCTGGTGCAATAGAGGTGCATTCAAATGGCTGGCATTTTGAAAAGCATGACCTGGCGCAATAGAGGTGCATTCAAAGGGCTGCCAGTTCGAAAAGCGTGACCTGGTGCAATAGAGGTGCATTCAAGGGGCTGGGATTTTGAAAAGCATGACCTGGCGCAATAGAGGTGCGTTCAAATGGTGGGCATTTTGAAAAGCATGACCTGACGCAATAGAGATGCATTCAAAGGGCTGCCATTTTAAAAAGCATGACCTGATGCAATAGAGCTGCATTCAAATGGCTGGCATTTTGAAAAGCATAACCTGGCACAATAGAGGTGGATTCAAATGCCTGCCATTTTGAAAAGCATGACCTGGTACAATGGAGGTGCATTCAAAGGGCTGGCATTTTGAGGTGACCTCAGCCATTTGAACACACCTCTATTGCGTCAGGTCATGCTGTTCAAAATGGCAGCCCTTTGAATGCACCTCTATTGTGTCAGGTCATGCTTTTCAAAATGCCCGCCCTTTGAATGCACCTCTATTGCGCCAGGTCATGCTTTTCAAAATGACGGTCATTTGAATGCACCTCTATTGCGCCAGGTCACGCTTTTCAAAATGGCACCCATTTGAATGCACCTCCATTGCACCAGGTCATGCTTTTCAAAATGGCAGCAATTTGAATGCAGCTCTATTGTGTCAGGTCATGCTTTTCAAAATGCCAGCCCTTTGAATGCAGGTCTATTGCGTCAGGCCATGGTTTTCAAAATGCCCGCCATTTGAATGCACCTCCTTGTATTCCCAGACACTGCGGGGCTTCAAAATCACGGAGGACAAAGCTGACAAGGATGGTGCACTCGTCGCTCGTGGATGTGCTCAACCATGCCTTCCAGTGGAATCAGCGTGAGGGGACTATTCCTATGGGCATTTTTTTCTCCAAATCTAGGCTGTAACCGTGAAGTATATCTCACCCAAAAAAAAGACTACAAAATCAACCAATGCGTGAAATCGGTGCCTTTTCCGAGTATTTTCAGGTGGTACATCATGACGAAGAAAATCAGTACAATACATATTTTGGTTCAGATAACGTCGGGCTGGGAATCTCCAGCATCTGCGCATGCATACTGCTGTTGAGTTATTATTAAGAAGGGCATAACTCGACGCTGGTGTTGGCCAGAAAAACCAGTAGCTGACCCAACTTTTGAAGTGTTGCCCTATAGGGGCCATCTACTGAAAATCAGTTGAATGTACAGTACGATTAAATGACTCTAACAGGCTGTCAGAGATGGTGAGTTCTGAGCCAAGTCTCCACTGAACTGTCAAGTGGAAGCGACTTCTGAACAGCTTGCTCTCATGTACAGACTGGAATAGAGCCTACTTTGAATGCGGCTGGATGCGAAGGGATCCACTGATTGAAGCAGTGCGAAGCGGGAAAGGTATGGATCGCAGATGATTCACGGCAGTGCATACAAGTGTACATGAGATCTGGTTATATTATACATCAAATTGACCCTGAGGAAAGTCACTATTGTCCCAGAATAGTCCCTCTCAGAACCATGCACAGAGGCCAGAATCGAAAGCCATTCAATGGCTCATCACAATCCCTCTATTACAGGAGACCTTGAAAATAATGGCAAGAGAACCCTTTCTTTTCGCGTTCTCAATCTGGAAATGCTAAAAGGGGGTGGTCGCAGGTTCAATCCGAGCGAAAACCGGTGCTGCTGCGAGCTGCTTGAATCTGCTGGGAATGGAGAGATTCAGGAAATTCGCTGCAATTTGCTGCGATCTGCCAGGGGTTGCTATTTTAAAGGGACTTGCTTAATTGACACCTGTCAGAATTTTCATTTCGTACTGAATCCCAGCAGATGCCACGTTGGCAAACTGATGTCTTTCGGTATCGAAAACCACAGCTCCCCTGCATCCGAAATTTTGCTCAGTTAAGGATAACATGTTCAACAATATGCCTGCAAGAGGTTATGCATAATAGTGGTTTGTCCCATAGGTGGAACCGTCCCATTGGGAGGTACTTGACTGGTACATAGGGTACAAAGGAGGCTACAAAGAAGGCTTCAGATTGTACATACATGTCAATTTTAATCCACATCCAACTGCGGTGCGAAGATGTCAAAAATATGGCCCTCAAAGGCCATTTTGCTGAAAATGCGCCGTTTAGCCAGAGTAGCTGCAAAATGCTGATCACGTTCTTGATCTGCATAAGTGTACAGATCTAGCAGGGACGCATGAGAATATCGGGATTTGGAGAGCCCTGTGAGGAGTAGCACTGTAAGCATATGCAGTGTAAAAATGCCGACACGGGTACATACAGGATGAGTCTTGGGAAATATACAACTCAAGCAAAGATGAGGTTGATGTGCAAGAGTCTCGCAGGGTTCCTTGAAGCGTAGTAGTTTTGCGATTCCTAAAACTCATCAAGTCAGTAATTGTGCTCCAGAAGCGATAGCTAAAGTTGCGCCGGAGACTCGGCGATTCGGACATTATTCCCGTTGGGAGTATTTAACCTACAGTTGACTGGTCTAGACAGTCAAGACGAATGCGGGCGCCGATTCGTAAGTGGGATAAAATTACTTGGTAAGAAGATTCCGTAGAAATGGAGCAAGTAGCTGGTCTGTAGGTACACCATGAAGGCCCCCACAGGATCTGGCTACCACAAGTATGAAAAATAATACAGGGCTAGCCCCTCAGACCTTCGAAAGGTTAATTTCACGCTGAATGTACTCTGTTCGCCGACTGCCCAGAGCAAAAATCCCTCGTGACGTCTCCGATGACTCTCCTCATCCTTAACCCTTCCCTTTGTCGGTGCCCTCCTGTCAGCATCGCAAATTTCACGCATATCGCGGTCTATCATCAGAGGCTCTGAGGTACCTGAAGAAACACTTATGGCTCGTCCGTGAGCGCAAATGGAGTCAAGAATCTCGTTGCTTGGGAGAATCGGACGCGATCCGAGACGAAGGGAGCTCACCTTTGGCAGATATACTAGATTACTATATATTGTAGGCTCCCAAAGGTGATGCTTAGAATATGGACAATTTTTGGCGTAGGTAGTACTCAGTTTCTTTTCCATGAACTGTACAATATTTCAGGCACTGCATTCAGCGGACTGATAGCCGAGGCCCTGGCTAGCTTCTGCGAGCTGACGGCTAGCTGTGGCTATGCTTCGGCTAGGTCTGGCTACACGGCTAGCCAGGGCCGGCTCGCCACTTGGCCGCTAGCTTCTGCAAGCCGGTGGCTAGGCGGGCTAGCCAGGGCTCGGGTAGCCGGCCCTTGGGCTCGCTAGTGAGCGAGGACACGTTGCGGCTGAGGATTACCTTCGGTTTCTTGTCATTATAGAATGCTTGCTCACGGTTCTGTAGCTGTGAAGCCTGATACAAACTGATATAAATTGTATTGGTGGAAAAAAGTGGATTCTGAGGGATATCAACCAGCTATTCCAATGAAGGGCTGCCTGAGAGGTGGACGGGTGCTTGGAGGTGAGGGAGCTTTCTCGGCATTGCCCCTGGCGCGTGCTGGACTCGAGAGTGTGAGAAAAGGAAGTGGAGTTCGGGTGATGTTGGAGCGATGCGTCAGAAATACAGCTTCCCACGCTTGCACATCTCACGCATAATATTTTCGGTACTGGAATACAAAGCTTAGAGGGACAATGGATGATATTGAGCATGAAAAGAACCAAGAAAACGCAAGAAAAGTGCGCGGCTCTGCGCAATGGCCAAAAGCCGCATGCGGCTCATGCGGCTTTTGCGCAACCTCTCTATTTTCTGGTTCCTGATTCAAGTAAGTACATTGGGCGCAAGCACACACAGAACATTTGAAAACCGCAATTTCAAGTAAAACTGTCTCTTGGGATTTGGTTCCTTTGCTTTCCTCGTTGCAGCCGAAGGCTTGCAAGGATAAATTGTTAACCAAACAATTGGAATGCCAAACTCGGCTTTTTAATGCTCTCAGCGTTCATGTCGCCAATTCTGCTAAAAAATTGGTGGGCATTTCACTCCTGTGGCTCGCATGGGCAAAATGGTGAGAAAGCAGGGCTAAACATGGAAAATATTGTGCAACTTGCTTCGGCGGCGGTTAATCTGCCTGAAATTTATGCTGGAAATTCTCTTAGCGTTCACGCCGTTAATTCGGTTAAAATATCGGTGGGCATTCTATTCCTGCGGCTCCCACAGCCAAAATTGTGAGAAAGCAAGGCCAAACACGGAAAATATTGTGCAACTTGCTTCGGCGGCAGTTAATTTGCCTAAAATTTATACTGGAAACCCTCTCAGTGTGCACGCAGTCGATTCAGCCAAAACATCGGTGCGCATTCCACTCCTACAGCGAGCACGCAACAGTGTGAGAAAGCAGGGCCAAACACAGAAAAAAAAGTTCCGTATTTTGCCGTGTTTCCGGAAGCGGCCAGCAAACTTATGAAAGCCAGAGCATCATCTCCGACCCACCTTCCCATGTTTCACCTCAAGCTCCCTCACGGGATTAGAACTTACAACACTGGTCTGGCGCAACTTCGAAAGGGCACCATTTCCAGGGTTACAAGTTTTTGGGTCTCTCAGAGTACTCATTCCATGCCCACTAACTTGATTGCAACGAGAAATACATACCCATTCCACTTTTGAATGAGGGCAAAGCAAAATACTCTTGTGGAGTCAGCTGCCCCTCTTGTTACAGTGTGTCACAAAAATAAATGTGCACCCCCCATTTTATGTCTATTCTGGGCCGAATTCCTTCAAACAAAATTATAGCATGAACTTTAAGTGATTTTCGTAAGAGTGCCTATACAAAATTTTAGAGGCATAGCTGTTCTGTAGCCGGCACAATGAACCGAAAGATAAAGACATGTCTGCCAAATCGATATCTCGACTGCCAAAAATGATGGCAAGAAAGTTCATGCTGGCTGTTGACCATCCGGGGCATGCCTCAGCTCCTACTTCATGGATATTATAATACTCATTGAGGAGCCCCAATTACATTTTCAAACGCGTGAATGTATTGCCCTCACTGTACCAGCCATCGTTAGCCCTGATCATTCCGGTCATTTTGGTCTATTCAGATTCCCCTCAGACGCGATATCGACCTTTCCGGAGGCCCGGTGGGAGATAACACTTTGGTACCGGTCACGGCGTGACCGTAGTGATTCGGGGCCTCGTGACTGCACCAGCAAGGGCTCTCAAGCCCTCCAAAATCTCGAAGGTATACCTTTACAGACCTCTCAAAGGACCTTGGAGGTATACATCTGAGGTTTTCGCATTCATTTGAGGCCACTTCAGTCTGACAAGTGACATTGACATTGATTAAAGCTACATATATGGATGCTATTACGATACTCAGCCACACTGAATGGAGCCTGGTCAGTCTGGACAATAAGTGATACTTACTAAATAAAAGTCATCTAAATAAATACTACTGAATCTGGCTTAGATATTTTCAGGGCACTCAATATACACTCTCAAGGGTTGCTTTTGTTGAAACTTGCATTTTTCCCACTGAAAAGTATGCCGGAGCAACTTATCAACCATATCTTTCCATACCTTTGGACCGCCCTGTGTAGAGTAGAGGTTCAGGAGGTTTCAAAATGGCCTAACCTGACCCGGGAACCTCACGGACTCATTTGCAAGGGAATATTCGAGCAAACCGGTCAACCCCCGCACCCTTTGAATTTGCCTCAAGGCAATCTCGTAGTATTGAATTTTCAGCGCAGAGTGGTAATTCCATTCCTGCGGGTGTGGATTGATGTTGTTTCATTTTGCGAGTGCATGACCCCATTCCCTTCAATTTCAGCTTCCAGATTCACCTGGACCCAAGCTAATCGGACAGGTATTGGCCGAGAAATGGCCCTTCATGTCCTCAATTCGAACTGGCAGGGCATCCAGGATCACGAACTTGCATCCGTTGGCGGATTGACACAAAGCATCGGTGCACTGTCATAAATTTTGAGGACGTCGTACGCGAGTTTACCCAGGAGTGGGGTAATCTCGCGACGGGACAGAAGTTCTCGGAAAAATTCCTAGGCCGTTGAACATTTTCCCTGAACGTCGGGCAGCTCCGTATACACACCAAGCCGCCGTTAAATTCCATTTGTTTGCACCGGAATGGAGAGCACAAAGCTTTCCCAGAAAGGACCTGGCGCACTAGAAGGAAATCTGAGGAGACAGTCTAATGGAAATTGTGCTGGCCATCGCACAAACAAGGTGCTGTGAAAATCTCCGTCGAAATGGCTGCAAACGGGGCAATTTACTGATTTGATGCGAAACTCGGCACACCAAGCTGCCGTTAAATTGCATTTGGAAAGCTTTCCCAGAAAGGAGCCGATTTTCCAGCCATATACCAGGCATCAAAAATCAAAAGAATTCCTGAGCGGATTTGGCCACTGCAGTCGCTGTATAACAGTAGCGGTGTAATTTTCACGACAACTTTGTTGAAAATTGATCCAGTTACATAGTGCCAACTTCTTTCTACATGGGCGGCTCAGTAGATATGTTCTCCACTCTGAAGCCTCGCGTAATCCACTGTTTCTCCCAGGCAAGCAAGCTGGTGACTGCTCCCAGGATGGTCGTCTTCCATGTATGCCATAAGCCTGCTCGAGCGGTGCCTGGTCGATTTTCAACGTGTACGCGTAGGGTACACGGGACGGGCAAGGTTCGATTTTGATCTGCCGGTGCCGGTTCGAGTCTGCCAGGCGGTGCTTTTACCAAGCCATTTTACTATTTCCTACATATTGACTGAGGATGTATCTATTTCTTGCATAGCATTGTTTTCATTCCTTCCAATTTGAACACATTCAGCTGCATGCATAAGACGTGCAAAAAACAATGATTGCAATGCTAATAATGCTCGATAATGGCCGACATCTGAGAAAACACATCCCATGCGGAATCAAGTGACATGATGGGACTACCGATCTGGGCCCAGGCAGCTGCGGCCAATGCTTCGAATTCAACTGTTACACCTGGCCATCCAAGATGACTCTCCCTTGATCCTACCTCATCTGTCAAATACCCACGTAGTTCCACAACCGCCTCTTGGGGTATGCAGATCCGACAATCGATTCCCCCGACATGAGAAGGATGCTCGAAGATGTGAGCAGGTATGTGGCCGGAAGGCATGTTCTTGTCAGCCTGCAATCGGACACGGTGCACATTCCACCATTCCCGAAACTCATCCAACTCATGTTGAATGAGGGGGACAAAGAACCAATAAAAGAGCGGCCTAACAGAAGAGTTCAGAACTTTTGGAAATCAGGAGATAGGAGATTTATTACACATGAAAAGCAACATTTGAGTCGAATATATGCTCCTAAGGGGGAGTTTGATGGACGGATCCGTCCAGCATCCAGGTGCTTCTGAATGAGAATCTGCCAGGCGTCCTTATATTTATGAGGACTTTAGTAGGTTCGTTTGGAAAGCGTTTTGAAGGCGTCCTTAATTTTTATTTCGCACAGCACATCGGCGGGCAGGTTATCAACGTGGGGAATGGGCTCAAAGATAGGTCTGAATTTCGACTTAATCTTGTCCCCAAGCTTTTGGAGGCGTTCCATTTCTGCCAAGGTTTCTATACGTTCACGTACTGCGGCAACAACGTTTACTTCACGCACGGTCTCAAAGAGGTTAGTGTCCGTGAGTTCTTGTAAGCGCTTTGCGCACACAGAGCGTAGCTCTTCGGCGAGAAGCTTATGGTCAGCTTTCGTCTTCTGGAGGCGCTCGCGCAGTTTCGGTCTGGGCGGGGCAGGTGGGGAAGCAACAACAGGGTCAAGAAGATTGTAATTGCAACGTTTGTCTATTGCGGTACGTTCGGCGTGGTCTACAACAATACAGTTACGCTTTAGGAACGGTAGTCCGAGTATGATGGGGGCACAAAGGTTCGGTGTTATCAGTGCATGTACAGTATTTGATTCATACGAAAGGTCTGGAGAGAGTCCTTGAAATGGACGTACTCGTTCAAGATAATATCGGGGTCATCTTTGGATTTATTGTTTTCAAATGCTGCAGAAATCTCGATGGGTTTGCGTAAACGGCGGCGGCGGAGTCCAAGAATATCGACGAGGTCTTCGCGGATTAGAACTAGGTGGGCGCCGTTATCAATCAGCCCGCGTGTGTGAATAGGGAGGTTGGACATGGGGCCTTCCATGCGCAACTCCCAGAACATGTGAGGTTCACTCACCCCGCTCGAGTCGATGCTATCGTCGGGTCTTCGACGTTGGCGAACCCGACGGCGGCGACTGCGTTGAGGACGCGGCGATGGGTTTCGGGGCGATGCCGAACTTCGCGCGCTGGTCGGGTGAGGGCGGCTTTGGCGCTGTCGACCGTAGCTGTGAGATGCGCTTGTAGTTCGTGGCGCTCGGCCAGGGCAGTTTGTCACGTTCATCACGTGGTCACGAAAAGGATGCGGCAGCGTGAGCAGCCGTGATTGGCCGTTAGCAGCTCGCGCTCCTCCTCGGTGAGCTTGGGCAGCGCTTGGCCAGTGGATGCGGAGGGGGCGGTTGCGGAGGACGAGGTGCCAGACGCCGGCGGCGCGTTTTCGTCCGCTTACGCTTCGACGGGCGGTCGTCGGTGGTGTTCGTCTTAGTGCGCTCGCGTTCGCATGGTCGTTGGCATCTCGTTGAGGCGGGCGATGTTGCGGACGCGGATGTTGTCCTGCGCTTCACAATGTCGCACCAGCCTTGTAGACGGTTCGTTCGCAGCCTTGCCCTCGTCGTCGTCGGCGAGGTCAGAGAGCATGTTCGATTCTAGAAGGGTGCGGACGTGGGCGTCGTCGAGGTGAGAGTTCGTGTTAATGAGCAGGGAGTTAAGGCGTTCGACAACGGTGAGGAAGGCGAGGAAAGTCTCCTCCTTCTTCTGCTTACGACCGTGCATCTCCTGCTTGATGGTGCGTTCCCAATCTGTAGGGAGGAGCCGCTCGCGAATCTTCGCCATGAACGGCTTGAATTCGAGGGCGGTAGCGGCGGTGCGTTCATTGTCGTTGTCAAGCCAAGTCGTGATACGGTAGTCGCGGAAGCAGCCGATGACGTGCGCGACCTGCTTGTCTTTCTCGATGCTCTTGAGAGCGAAATAGTTGGTGCAATGCACCTCGAGTTGACGTAGCTGGCCTTGGGTAACTTCGCCCTCGTGCAAGAGCGGCAGTTTGGATGCTGGGAGGTCAAGGGTGGCGGCCCCGCCGGGTGCGGACATGATGGGCTTGGCGGTGGGAGAAGGGGAGGTGGACGAGTCGGAGTCGTAGGCTTTTAGCGCGACTGTAGGTGTGCGTGGGCGCGGGGGGACAGTGTTAACGGCGAGTCGACGTCGTCGTCGTTCCCAGCGGCGTCGGCGGCCTTCTGCTGACCGTGTGTGAGGAGCGAGTGAGGGACCGAGGGTTGTCTCGACGCCAGCGTGGTGTCCGTGACGTGGCGTGCGTTGGTGACGTGGCGCGGTCGTAGCAAGTCCCTGTGGTCGGGCTCGTTAAGTATTTTGTCTTGCGACATGTGGGAGGGTGTGGGTGCGTGTGGGTGGTTGTGGGTGTATGTGGGTGTAGCACGTCGCTGGTGCCAAGAGAACGGCGGGATGCGCTCGTTCTCAAGGTGCGGTGCGTCGCTCGAGGCTGGTGGCGCTGAGCAAGCTCAGGCTGCCTCGGCGAGATGATGGTGCAGTAGCGTTTCCCGGGCGTTCAGCGTTGAGCGAGTGCTCGGCTGTCGCGAGGGTGGTGCGATGGTGGAAAGGGTGGAATATTCAAAAAAAATGGAATCTTGCTTACCTAGCAAGATACCAGAGATGAAGAAATATAAAGAGAGTCACACAGAAAGAATATAGACCCTTTTCAGGGAGTCGACGTTGAGAGGGCACTAGCTAGCGTACAGGCGAGATCAAGGTATGAAGCAAAGAAGTAGTCTACGTGTCCGTGTTTGGCCGTAAGGCCGTAAGTAAATACGTCGTGATCAGTGGGCGTGATTACATGGCAGGTCTGACGGATGTCGGTGAGGGAGACAATTGACGCATGGGCAACCCCGGTTGCCCGCCGGGGGGAAACCGAGATTGAATACATGTCGTGGTTATCCTCGTGCTGCTGTTTGAAGGCGGTAAACCACTCCACGTACGCCATGCACGTCTTGGGCCATTGCGGGGGTGCTGGTGTGTTATCATCCAATTTATCTGGGAGACAGAAAAGCACTTTAACACGCCCAACTCGCATACCTAGGGTTAGCACAGCCACCTGATCCTGACCTCTCTGATAAAGTTTTATATGAACTTTGATTAAAAGTTTTTATGGTGCTTCAAACAAAATTTTATTATAGTTTCAACCCAACCAAAGTTTCAGAAAGGTGGTGAACAAAAATACTTTTAGTTCCAACTCTTTATATTTCATGAGCCAACTTATAAATAGTTTCAACACTTTGTTTTCTTATGCTGCCAAGAAAGTATGGATGGACTGGTTGAGTTCTTTCTGTGAAGGAAAAAGTTATTCCAAGTACCTTGAAGAAATATTAAGTTCTTCCAACTCAAATCGACAGTTATCTTACGGAAAACACGATATTATACCCCATTTGATTAAGGGCGCACGTTGACCGCCATACCCTGCGGGGCCTTACTGTAAATTACATAGCTGGGACCAATTTTAGCCAGCACTAAATGTCGTGCTGGATGCCTTTGAACTGGAGCAGCAAAGGTCTTCTTCACGCCACTATTACAGGCACATATATGTCACGACAGGAGCGCTGCTCAAGCTGGAGAAGGTTAGCTAAAATACGTCATTGTCTAAGTTGCCGTTTAGAAGGAGTACAGAAAGGAATCCAGCTGTGAGGTTCGAAAACACAACCTCTTCGTTTCAAATAATTGAACAAATTAGCGCTGAAACCAAGTACACTGGACCTCCCGGAAGTTCAAATCGCTTATAATGCTAGTGGGATCTTAACAGAGGTAATCACAGTGCCCACGAATACTTCTGAGTATTTTGAGGGGACCCTCCCCGGCTTGCGGCATAGATTATTAGATCACCCTCGAGGCAAATATTTGCCCGTACGGGGCCGGTCACCCCGTCCGGGTTCCGGAAGTCGCTGCCCGAAGAACTATATAAGGCCTACGATTCTTGCTGCGTTCCCATCATTCTTCCTATTGCAACAACACAGCACCACATGATCTCAGCACCCTCGCGGTTCTATTATTACTTGCAAGCGCGATATTTTCTGTGATATCCTTGTCGTTGGTATGTATGTACTCCCCCCCATTCCACATCCTCACATTTTCACATCTGTCCCAGCATCGATGCCTCTCCCCGCCCCAGTTCCGTCGCCGGCCTCCCTGGATCCTTGCCACCTGAGACGCGGCTCTTGATGTGACGTCAATCCGTGTGTGCGTTTGGCATGGCTCTGGGGATGTGTCGGATGTGGAATCTGCGCCAGGCTATCCTTGTTGTTGGTATGTACATCCCCCATTCCACCCATCCTCACATTTTCACATCTGTCCCAGCATTGATGCCAACTTCTTCTTCCCCGTGGAATCTGTGCCAGGCTATCCTTGTTGTCGGTATGTACATCCCCCATTCCACCCATCCTCACATTTTCACATCTGTACCAGCATCGACGCCAACTTCTTCTTCCCCCCGCCCCAGTTCCATCGCCGGCCTCTCTGGATCCTTGCCATCTGAGACGCGGCTCTTGATGTGACGTCAATCCGTGTGTGCGTTTGGCATGACTCGTGAGGATGTGTCGGATGTGGAATCTGCGCCAGGCTATCCTTGTTGTCGGTATGTACATCCCCCATTCCACCCATCCTCACATTTTCACATCTGTCCCAGCATTGATGCCAAATTCTTCTTCCCCCGGCCCAGTTCCATCGCCGGCCTTCCTGGAATTTTGCCATCTGAGACGCGGCTCTTGATGTGATGTCAATCCGTGTGTGCGTTTGGCATGGCTCTGGGGATGTGTCGGATGTGGAATCTGCGCCAGGCTATCCTTGTCGTCGGTATGTACTCCTCCCATTCCATCCCGCATTTCACATGACGAGCTGTTCATTTATGTAGGCTGATGCCCGATACAATGCGCAGATCCATTCGATCATCGTCGCCCTCAGCCCCCATGTCCTGACTCTTATCAAAGATCTAAATCATGTCATCCACAAGTGTTTAAACAAGTTGGCGCCTGAGGACAACCACGTATACTTCTTTGTTCAATCACAGAAACGTAATTAATCCCCACATCAGCTCATCTACAACGCAGTGGCAGCTAATTCAATTGTGTTGAGATTGCGACCCACCGTCACGGCTGCGGCGTCCTTCAGCACTGCATCGGCCGTGCATCTAATCATCAGCGCATCCAACTTGTGAACGAGATCACGTTCAATGCCCTCACCCTTGCCCAGGACCGGTATAGAAACTACGTTAGTTCCATCTTCATCGATGGGTAGTGTCATAATGTCCTTTATCCAACCCGTAGTATAATAGGCTGTTCAATATGTTCTCGATTTGAACGACAATCGGTTCAGCGACGCGTCATCCGTAAATTCAGGGGCAATGTCTGCGCCTTGTCGGTCCAAAAATTCAGTTCAAATGTTATCGAGAAGGTGCGCAGTACCGGCCGGATGATGTGCAGCATGTCTGAGCATTTTCCCCATCTAGTGTATGCGGGCCGCCGAACACAGCACTCTTAAGACGCTTATCGTCGAACTATTGAGCCGCACCCGCCTGGAGAAATTGTTGAGCGATTCGTACGGAAACTACTGTGTCCAGGTGAATTTCATGGTCGCAGTCGACAAGATGTTTACCTAACGCTACCAGACCGTTTTGGATTATGCCGAGCCCAACCAGCGCGCGCTCCCGATGCAGGGCATCTGGCCTGTTCTCCCGCTTATCTGGAAGCCGCCCTACGGTACACGCATTTACAAGAAGCTACAGCGCGACCAGATAGACCAATTTGGCGGCGGGGGCTATCAACATTGCGAATCTCTTGTAAACATCCGAGGCAGCCGACCGGGCCACTGAAAGCATTCTAGGTATCCAGTCGTGGACCTCAGTCACTTTTAAAATCTCCTTAGGGAAGCCTCGTCATATCAGCGTTTGGTAGGTAGGTAGGTAGTTAGGATTACACGGCACGGTCCGAATCACGAACGCCGGTTTCCAGGGATTATCCCGGTGTACAAAGCAAGTAGAAAATACACCATCGCCCCTGGACCACTCCCTGCTGTCCAAGCCCCATAACACAGATCCCACAGGTTGCCCCGTGCCCCACGGTAGACCCCAGACAACAGAAAGCGGCAGTCACGGTGACCTAAAATTAATCAGCCTCGATATCAGACACAACTCGCTCTATGGACGAAGACTGATCAGTAAATAATTTACCCGATAGTCTAGATCTGTTAATGGGGTATTGCATGTAGTTGTGTTTGTTCGGCCCGGCATCGTCAGAACGGGGCTTAGAACGAACCCAATAAACCGGAGGAAAGGACGCGGGGTATCGTCTGTGGGAAGTAGAACGGGATCCGGAAGGGCGGCCTCGGCACATCGCGCAACATTACAAAGCAACACCGCACATTCGTTACGCGGGATCCAAATCGTACGAGCGTCAGCGATGTGGCAGGGCAAAATGATATCGAGGTCGGGGGAGGAATCTTGGTGCGTGCTCCGTTGCCGTTGCGGCTCTCGTATACCCACACCCACGGGCGGACAGCTGTCGTGCCAATGAAGGTATCCTACACCCGCCTCTCCAATCCTCTGCGATCAAGTTCCCGCCGCCAGATGTGTCTCTCGAGGTGCCAACGCTAGGATCGGGTCAGTCGCCACCTCGTGAGGCCTCGTTGTTCTCCTTTATCAGCACTTCGTCATCATTGTGGACGTCGCTGCACCGTGACTACTGCAGCGCCTCGCAGTGATACTTGCTTGAGGGACGATGCCGGATCCGCGGGGGGGGGGGGGGGGGGGGGGGGGGGGGAGTTACTCTCCCACTTGCCTTTCGTACGTTCATACCATCCCTTCGCTCGCCGACCATTCCTGACATGGTGGCCAAAAGCTACGAAGACTTGACTCACTCATAATGACTATGAACGCGGATGACGATGCCGACCCCCTGCGAGCGATTGAGCTGAGCATGCAGGAGCGCGGGTGAAGGGGCGCGGGCGAAGAGGGGTTCTACCACCACGGAGTTTAGAATTTTGAGACCTCGAGTGCAGGGATAGAGGCCATACCTCAGATGTCTGGATAGCTGCACGTTCTGCTGCTGCGAGGAACCATTCGTAGTAGATGGATGTGGCCATATCGGCAATTTTTTGAGTCTTGTGAGCTTGCTGACGGCTTATCACTCTGCTTTCCTTATGGGAATGAGGGTTCACTCGAGGAACTTCCAGGCGAGGGTGAAATTGCACGGAGCACCTATTTAGAATGTAAACCACGTGTAAACACGAAAAATTTGGCACTTTTATGCCTCTCCATCACTTGACATTTTCAGCTCGCCCTAATTCAGTGTTGTGGCATGAACTTACCCTTTCCCTTAGGTCTCTTACATTCCCCAGCAACATCTTGGGTTTTAGATATGTTACAGTCCATGTACCATGCATAATGCCACATGGGCCCACGCGCACTCTAATACAATTGAAATGAAAAATTGCTTTGAGTCAATGACACTTGATCCGACTTCGAACCACAGCGTGTTGACCAGCCACTCAATACACAAGCGGCGCAAATTTCTTAAAAAGGAAACATGTCACGTTTGCCCATGACGTCGCCCGACTTTTGATGAGATCTTCCTTGGTTCCTCCTGCCAATGAGAGGAGGATTTGGGAGACGTATGTGGGGGCTCGCGAGCTCGGTCGACTATCCGAACGCTAAGACGACCAGATGTGTCCACAGTTATTCATACGTGAATAGCGATGCTCTTACCGGCATTGCAGCGTGGTGAAAAAATCGCTCAACAACGCCCATCGATCACTGGTGGTGGTGGGCAATTGCCGATTACCGAAATCGTGTTCCCACGCTTCAGCACAGCCTCAGTGTGGCTGTAACTTGACCCAATTTTAATGCCAATCTGCGAGGCACGATATTGCACCTTGAACCACGTCAAATCTGTTCGACCGAGAGAGAAACTAAACATTATGTAAATATGGATATCTAGTGCATCTCCGTCTCGGATTTTGTAAAATTCTATGTTCTATGCCAAATAATTCGATGTTTTTCTGAAGAATATGTCTCGGCAGACGCAAATTTAAGAAATCACAAATTCCGAGACGGAGACGCACTAGCCCTGGGTCTGAAGCGCAAAGTCTATCAATTGAGCTCTAGTAAAATGTGACAAAATGATAACGAAAACGGTCGGCGCTTGGAACGAGTCCCATCAATTCCCGATTGCTTTGCCGTGCATTTCGACCCTTAGTACTGCTCAAAATTCCTTCCGCTGGTGTAGGGTTACTCCGAAATGTATCTATTCACGCCATATGGAATTATAACACACCCTTGCAGCATAAAATCAACCAAAAGTTCAACCTGGACTTCCATTCGGGTTCCCAGTGCAGAACCAAGAATTCTCGGAAAGATGATGAATTTCAACGCCTCGAACGGCCCAGAATATTATGATTTCTTTGCTAGGAACTCTGGGACATGTCAGTAAGAGGTCCGTCTTTGCACTTTGATAATTGAAGAAGAATTGGGGCCGCAATATCATGACCAAGTTGTGGGTCAACCAAGTCTGGCTCTCGTCCAATTGACGTCACACGTGACCATCATGGCGGAACAATCGGCGTTGCCCACCACCAAGATTCGATGTATCATAACCTCGCCAAGTTCAACTTCGCCAGGCGCCCAGCCCTCAAGCACAGCGCAAGACACCCCAGTGTATACCAAGCCACTTCCAGTTGCGAAAGCTCCTCGCAATCGCCAGATTACGCGCTACATGGCGATTCAATCTCCTCAGAATCGGACATGGAGAATGCTAGGCACCGTGCCGTCCCTCAAAGATCCGAAACGTGCCTAATTGTACCAAACTCGCCCCGGATGCCTCCATCTACATCGTCTGGAGAGCCCGAACACTGTGTTGCAGGATGACGCACCCTCTACAAGCTCGCCCGAGCCATTCCATGATGTCAGCCAACGATTCGAGACGCACCAAACGCCCGAGTTGATATTACAGTTGCTGTGTGAATCTCTCGGTAGGACAGGGGATGCTTCTCTGTAATGTTAATAGTTTGTGCTACGGCAGAGCTGCATTGTGAGTATGGAGGGGGGAAAGAGGAATGGGTTGCGCGCACTGATCACATATGCACCGTTTGCAAGTTGCCTGTCTTCCTCGCTGTGAGAAAGAGGATTTCGCAATCAATTCAGAAAAAGACAAGTAGAAACCCAAAGTGAGAGGAGAATTCCCGGCTCGCATGGAAACCGGTACGTTGTGCATTGAGTCCCTTTGCCGGCCGTAGACCACGCTCCTCGATGATCTGCTCCATCCCTTTGAACCAACCTGGCATGGAAGGATGATCTGGAGGAAAGTAAAATGACTGAGGAGACCCATCTGGAAGCACTCCATCACGCATGCGCGGACTATCCTTGTGGTGTGTCCAAACCTCATAAGGTCCCTTGGGCATTTTACGGGCAGAAAACGCATCAGCAGCACGCTTTTATGACTGGGCGTGGCGTGTTGTCGAATAAAAACAGACCCGTGGCCCAGATATACGTTAGGCGAACGAATATATCAATCTCCTTCACGACTTGCTCAATCAGGCCACCGTTGTCGAACGCGCTTTTTGCCGGCTTTGAAGAGGAGCCGAGCCTCGCTGGACGGAGTATCAAACCAATATCAAGATTTCCAATGAAGTAAAATTACTCACTCCTCGTCGTCGAGTAGGTGGCCCCATTCCGTTGTTAAGAAATCTGAAACCATGATAGAGTTCCCTCGCCTTTCCTCTCTGGCGCAGGCTTGTGATTTTTGTGCGTCCAGCAAGTCTTTTGCGATCGTTCTCGAAAAATGTGGACTAGTGCGTGACGAAAATTAGGGTGAAGGACCTTCCATCGCCTGTCAGCGGCCCTTCGCCTGGCTGCGGAGTGCGCTGGGGACCACGTTCGAGCTCCCCATCATTATTGTATATAATCATGCGCTGCTCATCCCCTCCCGATATTCGACGACGTCTAGCCGCTCGTGCCCATCAACATACATTCCGTTCTTCTTTTTGCCGAACCTCCAGCCCATTTTGAGAAGCCAGCGTTGCGCTGTCCGGAGAGAGATTGATCGCCTTTTAGGCCCTGATTGCTCCATCAAGTCTTGCATTTCCGGTGATTTTTCGATGAAATCTACGATGTCGTGGGCGCGAACATAACCGTCTTTGGCAATGCGAGAGCGCGCTTACGATGTCCAGCGAGGGCCTTGACCAAAGATGTCTTTCCAGTTCCTGGAGCACCATATAAAAGATACCCGCGACACCAAGGGATACCCACTTCTATCGGAGATAACATCACCTATAGCCTCCAAGTGACCCATCGTGCCGCTGGTAGAAGTCACCACGACCTTCAAAGTTCAAAATGTCGTGAAGCAATTGGTCTTTTTCGGGGAGATGAATGGATTCCCATGGCCTGACTCCGATGGGTATGCCCAGGCATGTTTGCGTAGTCTTCATGATCGGTGAATCGAATCGTAAGCGTCTTCGAGTACGGAGATTTGGACAACCCACTCGCCGAGCTTTATCTGCCTGACAAGCACACGCGTTAATATTATCGCCTTCCCCGCACAATGGCACATATCCAGGGGACCCCGCATGAGTCAGTGTTGTCATTGACCGGGTCTGACCGGGTCAGTCAATAGGGTCAGGTCAATAGACGATGCATTGACCCTTTTTGATTGACCTGGTCAATGGCTCGAGTACTTCAACTTGGTCGTCGATGATGCAACCAAAAACATTTATTTGTTGCAAACAAACATTGTCGTGGTCCGGGTGTCCGAACCGTCGATTGACCGGTCAATGTTGGGGAGGCACCGCCCTTGATCAGAGCAGCAGCTTTGTCCTTGTTTGTTCTCAATTGCAGACCACTCTTTCATGTTGCTTTGCATAGCAGCTTCCTCGCACACTTTGAGGACTTCTTTGCCGAGATAAAAGGTTCTTTTCATCCGTGACTACGTGGCTCCACCATAGGATGGGCCATTCATTCACCTGGTCAATGACCGGTCAATGCATTGACAGGTCAACATTTTCTGACCTTTATTGACGGATCATTGACTGACCTTGACAACACCATGCTAGATAACGTTGATAATACAGAGGCATTATTTCCGATAATTTGCTCACCAATGTCGGGTGTCAGACGCCCCAAAAGGTGGCCCTTCTTGATCTGGTCCTCGATTCGAATTGCACTGGACATCGTATTTTTCTTTACCCATGCTGGGGTGTGGTACGTTCCTGACCAGAATTCTTGGGGCAAAGTTTCTTTGTTTCTCCACCAATTTGATTGCCTACCGTGGATCGTCTGATTCTGATCTCGATTCATGCAGGTTTTTGGCCTCCCCGTCTTTTCCTGTCCCAGGACTCCGTCGCCCACCCGGTTCAGCTCTCGTCACGCACTAACGTCATGTTAAATAACCTGTAATTTACAGGCCCATGTTAGATAACAACCGACCCTTTTCATTCTCACCATTCTCACGTTATGTTATTTTAATCTTACACAGCGCTACAGTGCCAGTCGGCACTTCCTTGCAACTCACGTGGGGCCCTCCCAATTGAGAATCTCGCCCCCAGAAAAAAAATTTGAGGTGAAACTTGATGAAAAGAATGCGAATGGCACCAACATGGTTTTTTGCTTATGTAATCGGTCATTTTTTCCGCCTTCCGAGCCCTTTTCACCTGGTTTTTTCTGCAGTTTTCTGCGGCGAGAGGCTTCAGATAGCCTTAAAATAGGTAGTAAATGACATAAACTTGATTAGTTTGGGCCGGGCCGAGCGGTGTGCGCCAATTGATCGTCAGTGGCTGTGCAATGCTGACAAATCGGTCATTTTTCTCGGGTCGAAAAAGTGAAAACTTGTCCTACATCTTAGCCCTTTGCTCAATAGATACATTCAAACTGAGTTGATTCCCGTAGTTTTTGAGGCAAAGAAATTTTTTGCCCGGCCTCTGAAAGCGTTACAAAATTTGTGACTGTTTACACCAAAAGTGGTAGTCACGAAGTGATGACGGGCACTGTAATGTTGGTGGACGTTTACCGAGTGATTGGCGGTGCCAAGCGACCCCAATCAGCGGCGATCCACCTACAGATCAAACTGACGTGACTAAACGTGACCAATGACATCATTTCATCGGCTTGAGTGATAATGAGGTATTCAGTTGCTCAAGTATCTTGAAGTCCAGATAAATGGGTCCTCTAAATTCGGTTGGAGAATGCTTGTACTTGTACAGCCACACATAGTGAACTGGGGCGGGCAGACCTTCACGTACGCAGAGTATCTGTCTCTGACGCTCGCGAAGATCTGGGCGCAGAAGGCCATACTCCCTGGAACGGCTACCATGTAGCAGAAGTACGGCCTGATACGTTTGGACAGATTGATGGGGAATCAAAAGTGTAGGTGAAGTTTCCAATCCGTTCTCAGCCGCTGATACATATTCCATAGTTTGTCGCAGATTGTGGCAATATGGGCTCAGGCGCGCTACGGGGGGACGCGTTTCGGCGACCTTCCAAATAGTGTCTCCATGTCCGACGTCATCGATGCGAGCAACAGGAAGGTCTTCCGTGAGGAACTTTGAAGGGGAGAATATTTCTTACTAGCTGGGGAACAATTTTTTTTACATATATTCCAAACATGTTGCTATGTACTTACTTATCATTACAGCTAATTGCAGTACCGAAGGCGCGGATCGGAAATCTGCTGTTTTGGGACATTTTCAAAGAATTCCCGGTATCTCAGTGAGTTCTACACCGATTCCCTTGAAACCTAGATAGAAATACTCGGCTAATTCCTGCGCAATTAGTGATAGAAAGGAAGTTGCAAAAATATTCTATATTTGGCGAGCTGGGTTTGAGGGGTCATTTTGGGGGTCAATTCAATCTGCCGGTATCTAGGCATGTTGAAATGCCCTAGATTTTTGTGAGAGATGGCTTCTATCAATATTGAAAGGTGTGATAGAGTCAGAATGTTCAATATCGTACTTTATCATGCTTGTAATGGCCTCGAGCCAACGGTAATATACTGCAACCAGCAAACAATGTCATATTTGAACCCAACTGCAAACTCCTTCAAAATCTGACTCTATCACACCTTTCAATATTGATAGAAGCCATCTCTCACAAAAATCTAGGGCATTTCAACATGCCTAGATACCGGCAGATTGAATTGACCCCCAAAATGACCCCTCAAACCCAGCTCGCCAAATATAGAATATTTTTGCAACTTCCTTTCTATCACTAATTGCACATGAATTAGCCGAGTATTTCTATCTAGGTTTCAAGGGAATCGGTGTAGAACTCACTGAGATACCGGGAATTCTTTGAAAATGTCCCAAAACAGCAGATTTCCGATCCGCGCCTTCGGTACTGCAATTAGCTGTAACCTGTACCCACAACAATGGCGCCAGCTTAGTCTCGCTGTCTTCCACCTTTTGCACACAAGAGCATTATTGCAGAGGGAACCCTCTGCATCGACTTCTCACCGTATCACCACCGCCTTTGTATTCAGAATTGGTGGTGCAAGAAAACGATGTGTTAGACATGATTTGTGTCGTGCGCTTCACTTAGTCGCCACCACTTTGTGACAGCTGTTACTAGTCACTCAACAAACCAGGAAAATCATTTACAGCTCTATTCAGAGCTATGCGGAAAACGTAAAAAAAAATTCCGATGTTTGACCGTGTTTGTTCGGGACCCCAGAACCACTTGTTTTAACATGCCTTCGCGCACCATTTCGCGCGACCTCAAGGACCGGATCCCTGTGCTTTTCTTTGAAAAAAACTTGTCAGTTCCACAAATATGCACTGTCCTTGGAGTGAAAAAGACCATGGTGTATAATTGCTTAGATTACCATACTATCTACGGGACGTCGTACAATCCGAATGCGAACCGCTCTGGGCGTCCACGCATCCTCGATTCCACCGATCTCAAATTCATCCTGGCTCTCGTTGAACAGTGCCACACAATCTACATTGACGAGATTCAGGAGAAGCTCTTGACCCAACGCAACGTATCAGTATCCATCACCACTCTTCTTCGCACCATGCGCCGCTTGGAACTGACATGTAAATGTGTGTCTGTACGCGCACTCGAGTGCAACGACTTGCAGCGGTCCGCGTTCATGAACCGCATGGCAGATCTCGTGCCCGATCCGAACATGTTGATGTTTACCGACGAGGCAGCGAAGAATGACCGCACAACTGGACGACCAAAGGGCTGGTCTTTGAGGGGCCAGCGATGCATTCAGCGACGAGCCCTCATACGCGGGAAGCGTTACTCAATTCTTCCTGTCATCACGTTGGATGGCATTGTGGCACACGACATCATCGAGGGTTCCGTGAACACGGCGCGTTTTATCAAGTTTCTCAAGGAGCATGTGGTGAGTTCTGGACTCCGATTCCAATGACCATTCTCATCTATCATAGATTCCTCTCACAAACCCTTACCCCGGACCACGAAGTGTCCTTGTCCTTGATAATTGCAGCATTCATCATGCCGAGGAGGTCCGGGCTCTCGTTGAGGACCAAGCACGTACGTATTCATCCAGCATCTTTATAACCATTGACCATTTCTAGTATGTAAATTGGTATTCCTACCCCCGTACTCCCCCGACCTTAATCCAATTGAACAAGCATTCACATCAATCAAAGCCTTCCTTCGCCGTCATTGGAAGGACTCGTCTCTGAGTCTGATTGATCGTGCTTGCCACAACATCAGTCCGGACAAGGCTTGGGGATATTTTCGGGCATCGGGCTATGTTGTGTAGCTTGCGAATAAATTAGAGGAGGATTAGTTGAGAAGAATTGAATACATACCAATACTGTAGCGGCTTCCGCGTTCAAAATATCCAGGCTTTGCTCCCTCTCGGCTGACTCGTTGAACCGTGCAAGGGAAAATTTGAGTTGTTGGTTCGGATGCCATCCTCTCAACGAATTCTTTCCGCAGCATGATTTGCCTCTAAAACAACGCAATGTTTGCATATTGCACTGAAAAATCGGGTTTTAACTGACATTTGAATTCAACTGCCTAAGGAGCTGCAGATAGCTTCGGAGTTCTAGTGCAGAGATCTGGACACCGTGCTGTTGCAGAAGGTTGTGTAGTGGGCTGAGATCCATGGTGAGAGTTGTTTGGCAAGCTTTTTTTTTTGAAACTCGGCAAAAGTCGTCTTTGTTCTCCGCCATGACTTCGACCTCACCCGAGCCTGAAGAACAAGAACATTTAGCAAAAGTGGTCTCGATCGTGACCCACCAACCCTTGTAGCAGGCCCTGTGGCTGCCTTCAGTGCAAAAAGTAAAGCGGCAAACCAAAAGACAAGAAAGAAGTGAAAACGAAGGAATTTAACCACAAGTTCGAAAAATCCGAGGACAACTACCTTGGACTGCTGAAGACTATTCTCGCAAAGCACGGGCACGAGCAGTACAACATTACCCCCAAAATGGTTTACACCATGAAGGTTCAATTGCCCGGCGTGAAGTGAGTTGAGTTTCCGTAAAATTGTTTCCGATTTGACTGTTCTTCAGAAAAGGCGAGGCATTGGATGTCGAGGACTTTGGGGAATACACGATCTTGCTAAAGAAATCATCAAAGCATTGCCGGTTAAACTCACGATCTAGTTGACATGGCGGAGATTCAGAAGCGCTGGAGCCGTGTATGCACATTTTTCTTCTTCACAGTCTTCGGCTGATTCGTTGACGCAGAAGAGGGGCCAAGACAGTGACGAAGAGACATCAACAGAGAGAATCCTGGCTTATACGACTCAAATGGGCTGTCTGAACTTAATAGATCTCTGGCGCACTTCCGCAGTATACTCGAGAAAAAATACCAGAATGATCACGATTCAGGATACACGTACATTGATCCTAGCACTGGGAAGTCCCATCCTTTGTCGCCCCAAATGATGAAGGAATGGAGCCGCTCAATGGTTTGTCGAACAGCCTGTCTAACATGAATCATTCAACTGACAGCAAAATCACACCAGCATGATGGAGAGACAGATCGCGGAACCCCGCCGTCGCACTGGGGTCTTGGTGTGGCCAATGGTCCCCGCTCAGTAGCCCTTCACCCGGACCGAATTGCAGCTGGCGTGAATGCTGCTCCCCAAGGTTCTTCTGATCTTGCACACCTTGCAACTATAATCACGTCGATTATGGGCCGAAACGATCAAGTGCCACATACACCGCCGAAGGCCGCTACCGTGAATACTCAACAGGCTGTAACAACTTCCCCAGTTATCCCTACCCCTTCTAAATTGCCCCGATTCCTTGATCATGCTGCTACCAAGCTCGGGATTGCATCAGCTCGATCCTTTGAGTCTCCGATGCGCCGAAATGGTTTCGGTCCTGATATACTGCACATGTTGCCAGATCAAGACTTGGTGGACATCGGAATGAACAAAGGCGATGCCATTCGTCTCAAGGCAGGTGCACAGGAGTGGTGGAAGGGGCCAGAGGCGAAGAAAAAGCGTGGTCGTGGGGAGATGGAAGCTGCCTCGGGTTCCGGTTCCGAGACACCGGCTTTTGATGGGCATTTGAAAGACGTTGACGGCACTCCGCCTTCGAAGAAGGTCTCGTTCGGGCGTCGTTGGGACGATGGCGGGAGTACAAGGTACTACGGGCCACGGATTATAGCTGGAACTGATGCAAAGGGCGTGTTTTATCGTTGCCCCGTTCGTGAGAGGTTTGTTCCCATTCCTCTCGGTTATCGTTCGACCACGGAGGAGGAGATGCCTGACTCAGACGACGATGAGCAGGTGATGGATCTCTATAACCCGCCGGACTTGCTAAACCGTAGCGATGCTGACCGGGCCATCGACGTGGCAGAGGTTTTGGCAAGCTTCAACCACGTCTGATTTCTATTCGTAAACCAAATTTCTTGGCATATATGATGAACAACTACATAATGATGTATATAATAATGAAAACAGTGTCTTGGAATTTGTCGAACAGAGTGCTGCGCGAAGGAAAGCAGTCAGACAATGCTGACCGCTTTGGGCAGTTCTGGGGTCCCGAACAAACACAGTCAAACATCGGATTTTTTTTTTACGTTTTCCGCATAGCTCTGAATAGAGCTGTAACCTGACAGATTCTCATTAGCTTCAAAAATGAAGGAGATGTAAATTTGTTGACTAGCCAAGTTGGGACTGTGTACTAAGAAGGCCATTTCGGCGCCTAGAGGGGGCCCTTCCAGCCCTCTGCAATCTATTTTCTCGCATTAGAATGCTTTAATTTGGGTCTCAGGACCATAGAGCGATTTAAGATTGGAAGGAGCCCATAACCATATATGGAAGTCAAGTTGAATTTCGCAGTCAATTTCTTCCAATCAAAAAGTGGGCTCAAGTATTTAACTGTCTCCAAAGAGTTCGTAGCTCAATGCATGCTTAAGAGTGTCCTCAGGGCCAAAGGCACACTTCAAAAATTTTCCAAACATCTGGCTAAATTTGGGACTAGTTCAACTTTGGTGGTGACTATGTGAAGCGCACCATAAGTTGAAATGAAAACTGGCCTCACAATGTTTTTCTCACTGAGAAAGATCGTCACTTTTATTAGATTCTTCCTCTGGATGCTGATACACGATGGATACAAAGTGGGGAGACACTGGAAGAACATATCGGGCTCGGAACACAAAGGCATCCTGCAGCAAATGCGATGTTGAGGAGTCAATGAACCATATCCTTACAGAATAGGAGAACGGTCAGAGGCAGATCTGGGATCTCGCCTCGGAACTGTGGATTGAAAAAACCAAACAACCCCTCCGCCCCTCATCGGAGAGATTATGGCATGTGCATTCATAAAACGCTGCTCGAAACCCGGCGCCACAGACAAGGCGACATCGAGACTCTTCCGCATCATAGTCTCGGAATCTGCTCACCTGATTTGGCGCCTGAGGAACGAACGCCGAATTCAATGGAAGGACCCTGCATCCGAAAGGGAAATTTGCCAGAATTGAAGAGTCAGCTAAACGGCAGGCAGACAAACCAGCAAGCAATGAAGAACCTTCAGCTGCCAAACCAACCAAGCGGAAGGCAAGGTCCTCGGGATCCCTACGATCAGTGAAAAGACTCAAAGCTCTGGAGAAGGATGAAGTATGAGTCTTATTAAATACAATATTTTTAATCTGACCAACGTGATTGATAGCCCGACGATGTCGAGATGGACGACATTGAAGAAAATTTACCCCTGCTAGGCCTCGATGTCTGTATTCAATCTTTTCAGTGTACTGACTGCTAAATACGCATCAGAGTGAATGGACGGACTTCGATAGAACCACGGAGGTACGTGAACTTTGTCAGGACCGTCTTACCTGCTGTAATGTCATGCAGGAAAAAAAGGTGGCTCATTGCCGATCTGGACGATATCACGACACCGGTTACGGTAAGACACTTTGCTTCTGAACTTGTAGATGCAACTTCGCATTGAAATTCTTCCTCAGCGCTCCAACGGCACTGTTCTGATCGAAGGTTTATTACCGGATGGTACTACGTTACGTCAGTTTCACTATCGAAGCCATCCAGGTTCGGTGAGTTCACTCTGCATATGATTGTTTCTTCCTGCCTCCGACCTTGTCTGCAGGAAGATAGCGACTACCCTCTCCTGCGTGATATCACAGCCTCGGATATTGCGGGAAGGCCTCTGAACCAGCCCCGATTTCCTGTGTACAAAGGGATTAATACCACGCTGTCCGCAGAATGTCTGCTTGTAACATTGACAGCTTCAGTTTGGACGAACCTCTCCTCCACCGAGATTGTTACCCTGTGGGGAACCGGAGTCGACCTCTTTATTCACGGAATCGCTTTCGGTCGAAAGGCAAACAACGTTTTAGAAGAAATCACACAGCTGTGCCGTTTGGATGCAGCCTTGCAGGTACAAGGCAAGCCTAACCCGATTTACACAATTATAATATTTTATACTGATGTTCGAGTTAGTCCAGGCACTTCGCACCCCTCCTCCGGCGGAGGCCACGAGAAGCAACTATGGCTGGGCAGATACCATTCGGACAACTACAATGCGAACAGCACCGAAACATGCATCGGATCCGGATGGCCTTGTTCTCAACGCTCTGAAACTCCCCAGTGGCCACGTTGTCCATGCAAACCCTTTGGAAGCGACGTGAGTGGATCAGATTAAATACACATTGTCTGGTAAACTGAAGACGCTACAGAGCGGGCTCGACCTTGAAGTCCAGGCGTACAAACAGACCAATGGCCTTGGTCAATTCCAAACGAAGTATCCGCCATATCATGAGTTTTATTGGCGCTTAGTTGAACTTGCGCACTCACTCTCCCCGGGTCACTTCGACGTCGCACCAACCTTTGTGCATGTTACCGGGCCCGGGGAAAAGTTCTGGGCGAGAGCAAAGCCCAATCCTGCGAGAAAGGATGCTCGCTTGCGAAACATTGATTTCGCGGCATTATTGTTAGCTTCCAAACTGAGAAAAGTGCTATAGCTGTGGAATAGCTTCAAAGGACTCCAGGCAATTATTGGCCAGTCATTGGTATTAGTTCTGAGTCAGTCGAGTTGGAGACGCGTCCGACGCGACGGAGACGCGAAGCGCGGCATCGGCACGTGGGTGAGGTCCGTGCGCGCATCGGCTCTTGTTGATGGTTTGATGCAAGTTGATCGCTCTCCTCCTTACCACCATGCCCCCACAACCCATGCGTCTAACTCTCGCCTTCCCCACCACCGTTGTCTCCCATTTTCCTCTCCCCACACTACTAACAGACAAATTGCATCAAGTCGTCTCGATCCTTCGGGTTTCCGGCCGTTCTTCCTCGAACGCCCTCAAGCCGTTCTCCCTCAAGCCCCTCCACGCAGTTCTCCCTCAACTGGCTGCAAGATCTTGTTCTCGAAGAGCCTTCAAGACGTTCTCCCCCAAATTCCCTTCAAGCCACTGTGTTCAAGTCGTTCTCAAACATGTACATACCTTTCCTTCGAGCTTCAAGTATTGGTCGCGATCCGTTCGGTCTGCAAGTTGGTCCGCAAGCTTCTGTCAAAGTCTGACTCTTCCGCACATCAAAAGTGTCAAGCCTCTTGGTCCCAGCAGGTGGCGCGTCGCTTCTCTTCGTACAGACGATGATCCCAACCCTGCGTTCGTCGCGACCATCAAACAACTTCGTCCTAGGCCATCTCCCCTGCATCGTCAGTGCAGTGCTAAGCACGCGGCATCCCCTCGTCTGTGACTCGGCGTATAGGCCGTACTACCGCGCGTCGTTCAGCAGCCGCTCGACGTCCTTCTTCACGAGTATCCTGTGGTGTGAAGGAGGTCGGTCACCCTATGTTATTTAGCTCGGTCCTAATATATATATGTTTCCCTTTATTGGCGTCTGAACCTGATAATGGGACAGGGAAGCGCAGCAGAGCAGCGGAGTAGAAAGAGAGTGCTTGCAGAGTTTGACGAGGATTTCGGGTATTCAGCTGAGAATGAAGGTGAGGATGAAGAGAGCGCCATTAATTGCGTGCAGAATACATTTGTGCCCCGTTCTTTCGCAATAACTATATTAGGTCTGCAGGTTAAAAAAAGCATTCGGTTCTGCATTCGAATGCTTCTGAACGCCGAACCGAATGCATTGAAGCTGAACGCGGCGTTCAGGTTCAAGGTTTGGCACGTGGTCGAACCAAACCCTCCTAGCACTACGCTCAAGTGGTTGCAAAATATGTACATTATGTCCTCGAATTGTTCTATGAATACCTGCGTATCCGAGTAGGAATAGTAATTGACAAGCTAAATTCAGGTCGATTCGATATGCTTCGGTCAGCGCAATACTGTGGGGTATATGGGATCGGGCAAGCTGTTCAAGAAATCATCAATGTTCGGGCAAGTCCTCTCCGCAAGTCATAGATATGTGACCCCCGATTTCATTCTTCCGGGTCAATAGTGTCATCGGAAAAGCCCATTTCCAACGTTGACGACAAATCCAGTGATGACGGCGACTCGCAGAGAGGCCGCACGTTCAGCATCATGCGCGAGACCTTGGCTAAGGTTATTGAATGTGACAAGAAAACAAACGGGGACTGACGGCAATACAAGGGATAGTTGATGTAGGGCTGGCGCAAGTATTAAGTTAGTCCGTGTAGCCGACAAGAAAACAGTCGCTTACATACCCGAGAAGAATCGAACGGTAGTATCTGGTAGACTCAAGACTGTAGATGATGGTGTTTGCAAGCGTGAAGGCTACTCGCAATTAATATGTATCGGCTCACGGGAATAGGTAGACAGACCGAAGATAAATGCAAAATAGACGACGGAATCTCGTGCCAAGATCTTCAGGCTATATATATTGTTCAAAGTCGGTTGGATGTTAAAGAATGTGTAGTGCCAGATATTTACGTGGGGCGATATTCTGAGGCGAGGACTCCGGTGTCCCAAGGAACAACCTTGGCCAAGGTGATGAGGAGGATAATCACTGTGGTTAGGTGTAAGTTACTAGTAGGTTCTTCGATTGGCGTATGGGTTGAGAACGAACATTCAAAGCAAACCGGAGCTACCCTGAATACAGCCAGAAGTTTAACATTCGGTAGTCCATGTTCATAAGCGGTGGCGCATACCAAATTTCACTTGCATAATTCTGCAATAAATCATCTGATCGGGAGATAAGGGCACAGGTGATGTGCTCTGGTTGCGCTACCCCTCCGAGGAGTGAGACCCAGAGAGCAGGAAGACAATGTTGACCCACCTTTGGTATCAACGGTAGTGACAGAGACGCATATAACAACCGCAACAACTTCCACTGGTCCAACAGATTCAGTACAAATACCCCTCAGATGTGGGGGGTGATGATATACATGTGTAAAGGAATGTGAGACACCAAAACATCTGTCTGGAGTTACAATCTTCAGTGAGTCGTGATCAGAAGTAGGTAACAGCATAATGTAGGATGGCGCACAAATGGCCCATACTCTGATTACAATTAATGCCTGCACCACGAGGATTGCAAGAGCCAGTGGTATAATTTGAACGTAGCCATATATGTGGCACACCTGCATCTGGATCAGACCTTGCGGAGAGGACATAGGGTTGGTGTACCTTGTTGGTGCCGGGCAGGTCAACTACGATCCAGAGACATCTGCATTTGATTAAATGACTGAGCCAACAGGATTGAGTGAATGCCACGGAAACATACACCAAAAGTACCCGGATGATGTAGCGGTTGAGCACGAATATGAGCTTGGGAAGCCCCCACTTGAGGGACCACATGCGGGGAATTTCATCGTCAAGGGAGATAACCCATTCATACACGAGTAGACAGGCCGAAGCGCCTGCATAGTCCAAAATCACTTGTGCATACGGGACAGAGATAAACGGAGCCTACAAAAGACGTAATTTGCGATATATGCCTGCAGAATGTCATTTGCACCGTACTGATCGGGGAGGGTAGTAAGGCGAGGCATAAGCGCTTAAGCCCTGAAATGAGAAACGAGTGTGTTGGCAGCCGCCGTGGTTGGCAAAGAGAGTGGGAAAGTGCTGCAGGTGAAAAGATGAGATGGGAGGGAAGAAAGAAAGAAAAGAGTGGGCGGCCGGCGGCTCCATATACAATAGCACTTATTCAACGGCGGGCTTTCCCTCAAGATGTTGTCAATCGACGTATTCAATTCTGTGTGTTCTCAAAATCTCTGATTCCTTTCAAATTCTCTGAGTCAACTCTATTTCCTCTGAAGGAGGGGTAAGGGTGTACTACCTTACATGCGCTAGAACTACTGCCTTTTATACAAGTACAGTCATTCCACGGTCCTTGCATGAGCTTTTGAATTTTGATGTTTCTCTGTCAAAATTCAAGCTCCAAGGCCAGGCAAAAGTATGTAAAGGACGTGAATGAATGCATAGATGCCCAAACAACAAAAAGAATCGAAAGAATCGCTCACATTTTGCGTTTTTAGGCCACATCGGCGCAAGCCGGATTTTCGGACATCATCGGTCCTTGCATTTTTGTGCAAAACTCGGTGATACGACTTCAGGATATGCAAACTTTCATCGTTTGGGATAATTTAGTGAATAGTTCGACTTTCTATCGACTCATTCCTTTCTCCAAGTCCGAACTTTCCTCACATTCCCTCGTCTGACTCGAAATCCGACCCAAAATTTGAACCTTCTGCAGAAAATTCCGTCTACTGCTGCCTTCTTGGCCTCGTCTTTCGATGATCTGATGTCTCCCACCTTCTTGAGGTTCGAGCGCGCAACACCTGGCATGGTAATGTGACGAGAGTGTGTGGGAGAGAGCGATGTCGTCATTGTTTGCGTGAGTCTCAACATCACGTGAACGCGGATTTCTCGGCCCTCGTTCGACACCGTCCAGTCGGCGGTTCAGCTCAAACTTTTTTGCCATACCCATAGCATGCTAATGAACATCTGAGTGAATTTAGATGGTCAAAATTCTTCCAATTTCAGAGGCACAGTTGCTCGCAACACAAATTGCTGCCAGTCAGCATACTTTCGTCATTCCCAAGGCAAGGTTGCACCATGGAAAAATTCATGAGGCTAGATTAGACTCTATTGAAGAGGTCTATAAAAAAATCCGTCCAAAAATACTAACTCCTGGCTCAGAAAAAAAGTGTCATGCAAGGACCGTGGAAAATGCAAGGACCGTTGAATGACTGTACAAGGTAATAAACGGAGATACACGGGATATTGCGGAACATATTGAGAGCCAATGAGATATAAGTTAGTTGACGGCGGCCGTTTCAGGCCGCCCGCAGGACTTGCCCTATAATTTTGATTTCATTCCCACTGTTCTCACTGTATATCATCTGAAGAGGTATGCCATGCATGTAGACCGTCATACAATCTATTATTTTTCCGCGGCCATTTGAGGTCGTGTCGAATATTTTGCTAGGAAACCCGATTGGGTCACATGACTCTTCGTAAATTCTGGTACGATTTTGGACATTCTGAAGCGACAGAAATTTGTACCGGTGTGGGGTATCAATCTGAAAAGTGTTAAATGAAAAATCGCGTTTAGTACGAAAACATCCGTATCAGCTTTCCCGCAATCCCTTTGTCCCGTGTTCTCGCATTTACCATAGCCTCGTTATTCATCTTTCCACGCCGGGCGACTATCCAAAGCCCCGGAATGCAGCGAAAAGTTATGAACTGCCCATCTTTTGTCTCATGCTCTCCCACGTACCACTCACTGTCTTTAAGGCGGCAGACGTGGACATAAGCGAGCTTCAAATCATTGACGCATGTATCCGCCAAGTGTTCTGCGTTAAGTTGGGTTGGCCACGGATTATCAGCAATGGAATGGTTTGAAAGTCTCCTGGCAGAATCTGGTTCTTCAAAGTATTTAATGTTCCAGCGCGTTTTACGCTCCTTGCTTACATACCTGGACAGGAAAGTTCTGCAGGATGCAAATCCTCAGAGCGGTCCTCAAAGTCGATGGGACTTCCACTCTCCTGCTCAGTCTTCATGTCAGCGATTTCGGATTTCTGGCCTGCCGTGCAGCCTTTTGCTTCCATCGTGTCAGGTTTGCTGCAGACAGCCAGAACGTCTATATACATCTGTTATCAATCAGAATCAACCGGTCAAAAGCCAGCTTACTTCCGGGGTAGAATTCCTTTCCCGGTCGGATTTTGATTCTCTCTCCTCCAATTGCATCCTCAACTGCTCAATTTCCAGGCGTTGGGCTTCAACGGTTGCGCGGAGACCCTCGAGATCAGCTGCCACCTTATTGATGTTAGTGATGAATCACTTTGAGTATAAAACGAGCTGCCCAACCTTTGTCAACTCCTCCTCCCTCTCATGCAATTCCGTGCCGAACCTCACATGCTCTGGTCTTAGGCCTTGCAGTTCATGTTCTAGATTTACCTAAAGCGCGAAACACCTCAACAATTATCGTCGTTCATGTTAACTAACAGACTCACGTTCAGAGTCCGGAGATCTTCCCGGTACGCCTCTAACTCCTTGACGTTAGCCAGTAATTTTCTCCAGTGCTCCGGCCCTTTCAAAGTCGTCTTTTGTCCCTCGCAATTGCATCGTTAAGCTCACGTTGTCCAGATGTTGAAGTTTAACATCATTGCAAAGCTTCTCCACATGAGCTTTCAACTTCCCAACGTTAACTGGTGCTTAAAGTATCCGGAAAAGGCAGCCTCTCACCTTTCCCAGTTCGTCTTCCTTTCCCTGCAATTCCATTTCAATGTCGCCATTTTTCGTTTTAAGGCTGTGGAGTTCATCACTAATTTCTGCCTAAAAGCCCTACATTAAGCTCTCCATGGCTACGTCCAACTCTGCGACCCACATACTTCCGAGTCTCGCCGATTGCAAACTCCTGTATCTTTGCTTGCGCTTCGAACAATTGCGTCTCCAGCCTAAGGATTGTCCCCTCGTCTCCAGATAGTGTCGGGATTGGTATCAGGTTCTGCGCAATAGCAGCTTCATCTCTGATATCATCAGCCTCGGACGTTTCCAACACCGAAATATACGCTCTCCCACGGGAAGGTTTGAGCGGTTTAGCAAAGTGAGGAGCCTCTCCGACACCTTCGCAAAAGGAATCGGGAGTTGTCGGTGGGCTAATTTCACCACATCTGGGACCGTGAAAATCCAACCAATGCTGTCTGAGTAGCAACGTCGAGGTTGCTAGAGTTAAATAGTTGGACCTACTTCGTCAAATAGAGCATTTCTATGGTTCTGGTTTGTACTGCCATCCCGCATACCTTCATTACAGATTTTCTGCATGTGAAATAAATGCTCCAGAAAGACCGGATGCTGAAAACGAGTGAGCCTATACTGTGGCGAGGCAGTAAAATTAATCTGAGCTGGTAAAAATATTTGTTCGGACGCGGGGAATCGAACCCCGGACTGCGAGAGGTATTGGCATAAGTGGTTAAAGATGCTCGCGGTGTTCCGTACACCACGTCCGATGATTTCTGGAGCGAACTACTGCGGTTTGTAGGGCTGCCCGTCGCGCTGGAGCTCTCGACTCCAGCTATGTATGTTCACAACTTGTTCTGTTTGGTAGTGAAATGTCGCGATCGGCTTATATAATGGGGCATCTGATGGCGCTTGTTTTGGGCGCTAAATATATCGAAAAATCGCTCTTCCAACCTTGCAAGCGTCGACCAAGCGAGCGTTGGAAATACTGAGCCCGCATGATATATAACTTTTTCACCGGCCACTGCGTGCAGTAAAACAGAATATAAAAGTTTCAACCCTACTACAGTTCACATCTCAAGCCGAAAGTCTAAGACTTCTGGAATGAGACCTCCGAATTTGTCTCGAATTTCTCTTAGGCTTGTGAAAGCCGCTGATATCACGCTGGATACAAACACGACCAAACACGTGGTTTTGCACTCGTCGATTTCCCATCATACACATCGGTCCACAGTAAGTTCCACTTCCTTGGCCAACTACCATATCTACCATGCAATGAGTTGGTAAGAAAAAATATTCTGAGCCCTATTTCCCACCATTAGCCCAATCGCGAACACGTTTTGATTGGAGTCGCGAACACGCGTCTGTAGCATATTGACCACTCCTGATGTTGTGTGTTCCCTGACAATCCATTCTTCTTTCTACATATTGTATGACTACTCTTCTTGCATGGTCCAAAATACCAGTGTCTTGGGAGTCACTGGTGAAATGCGGGAATTAATCTTTCATTAAAAACCTGATCGCGAACACGCGTGTCGGGCTTCAATAATTCCGAAAGTCCGATAAATAATAAGTTCTCAAATATCTGACCCTGTGCTCACCCTACTGACCCCTGACTTTTTCTACAGCACCTACGGATTGTGTAACTGATCTAGTAAAAAATTAGAACAGAAGGGAAACTGTATCTACTGCAACAAATATTTTTGTGTCTAAGACCCACATGCAGCAACCCATTTCGCCAGCAAATTTTCAAAATGTTCCTGATCCCAGGGCTCCTGCGGGATGAAATTCAAAGAGCGGATATTAAAAAGGAAAATGTGCGCACATTGGCCGCGGCCGCCTGCTTCTCAAACATGTTCTTGATGTTGTTCGAGATCGCACCGAGCTTCTCCAAATATTCGGCGGACATTTCGGGCGTTATTGGCGTATGGTGGCAGCTATCACTTCGTGACAAGCTTGAGTCCCAATTTGGTAATCACTTCTACCACTTCAGATTTTATCAGAAAATCAAGTGAATGGTAGAAATGGCACCAGAGGATGCCCCTCGAGCGATCTGCTGGAACAGAACTTCAAAAAAGTGAAATTATGTTTCTGGCCATCGGATTTCGCGCTTTTGATCGCGGGCCGGCAATCCCGGTGGCTGTGTCCCGCCATCAATTACCGTTGTACCCCGCCAAATCCCGACCCTTGACGCTGAGCATACTATGGTGACCTGGAAAGGTCTTAAATCCTCAAAGGAAAGCCAGTTGACACGACAAAACGAAGATTTGAACATAATTTTTTTCAACTTTCTCTTCTAAATTTCGCACTTTTAAACCCTGATCCACAACCATTGATGTATCCAAAAAATCAGGGCTCAGTGCCCGGAAGTGACAGCGCGAAATCTGACCGTGAAAAGCATGAATTGATTTTTTTGAAGTTCTGTCCCGGCAGATCGATAGAGGAGCTCCTTCTGGTGCTATTTCTACCATTTACTTGATTCTACGAACAAAACTGAGGAAGCAGTAGGGATTTCCAAATTGGGACTCAAGTTTGTCACGAAGTTTGGTCCGCCACCATATTCAGGCCTCGCCTGAGAAGAATTCAAAAGGTATCGGATAGAGCGCCCGGCAGCATTTGACGAACTTAGGGACTATTACTCGCTCTCTGGTGAGGATTTCAACACTTGTGATCCAGTTCAATGCACGGAAGGCACAATTCCCTAACCTGGCCTGGAAAGTAGTTCTGACATGAAGATTATTTTGCGAATAACTTGGTCAAGGTTTAAAATAACGGGTTCTCATGCTTACCAGGCCCTACAGGGGATATAGTAGAGTATTTTGGCTCAATAATCCTGAAGGGCATCTGTGGATGCGTCAGTCAATGTCAATCCGACCTTGCCAGTTGCATCGAGTTCATGTATCCGCGACTCGGTGGATTGAGTACAGCTTCGGCTGTCTCATTTTGGGCTCTGGGGGGATGGTTATTGGATTGAGGGGCAACCTTGCCAGTTGTGCTCCGAGTCCATTTGGGGTTCTGGGGGTTACTCGAAACGAATCCGTTTATTTGGGCTCTGGGGGGATCATTGGATCGGTGTTCCGAGTCTATGCAATTGGGGTTCCAGGGGATTGAACATGCAGTCACCCTCCGAGAAATCTGTGGATTGTCATTGCGGCGACAGTGCCAGACACCACTGAGTTTTAATAATTCATATACATCTCCTTGACAAAATCCCTAGCTTAGGAAGATCTTGCACAGGCCCAGGAAGCAGAAACGAACTACACCGTGATAGGTGGGAAGGATTCTCTGGATACTGTTGGTCCTTCATACATTAATCTCTTGGTTAATTAGGAGGGAAGAAATTTCAAGAATTTACATTGCAAGGCCAACTATTTGTTTTTCGTTTCCGGTAAACATCGTCTGTTGGTCGGCCGGAGTCTGACTTTTAAATATACAACAGATACATTCATCACAACTCCAAAGTCCAATTTTACCTTAGTAATAGTAAGGACTTCCAAGGTCGCAAACTGATGTTTTCGTGGGCATGTCGGATTCCGAGATGTGGGATGCGGACCGCTATTTTCGTGGGTTTCCTGCGCCTCATTTCTCGTCCTGAATCTGAACTTGCGAATACCCGGGCGCCAAAAACCTATTGATTCATACTTTTCAAGGAACATTGGCGTCCCTCGCCCGCAATTTGAATCATTGGAAGGGAAGTGTTCACTTTCGACCAGTACAAACTGATCCTTATTCCTTTTATCAAAGATCACTTCCCACGGTTCATTTTTCAAGACCACTCACTTCGCGTTTCCCAGTGTGTTTCAGGCTCCTACCCACCCGCACGTTACGGGGTTGGGGAAAACAGAGTAGGCGTAGTTACAAGTGAAATCCGTGCCCTAGCACTTGTAGTCATACAAAATGTCAAATCACTGTTAGCCGACATAATAGCTTCCGAACTTCCAAGGCCCCAACCCCTCCACGGCGGCTGGCCTTTAACAACTGTAAACAACATAGGGCTTCGCAGTATGTCGAGACGAATCGGAGCGCGAGAGAGACCCAGAAGGAGGCGAAGAAGGTGGAAAGACAACGAAAGAAGCACACGGTGCCTGTCGAGGCGTGGCAGAAGGAATGCGTTGGGTTGACTGAGTGAGCCCCAGGAAAAGGACCGCGTTCGAATTGTTCCACTGAGTCCGTCAGTCACCTGTGAGGAATTGGTAAGTATTTTTGTAGGGGTTGTAAATAGAACAATCTTACCCGAGGTCCCTATGCAGAATGCACGCGACTGTTGCGAACCATTTTCTGGATCAACACGAAGTGCTCTATGCTCATGAGCTGTATGAGGATAGGTTCATCGAGCACAGTGTGCATCTCCATCTCGCCGACGCTAGGAGTTACCGTGGTCCCCGAATCAACAGCGATTTTCGAGCCAGTTGCAGCCAGTAGTGCTGTCTGCAGATTGACACATGGTCCTATCCTTCACGCACGGAAGGTAGTCACACAGCTTGAGGAAACATCTGCGGAGAAACCCAAACCCTGGAAGGCTTGGGACGATGACCCCGAGTATAAGGCAGGCGAGAGTCATCGAGGTCGCGCAAAGGTGCACGAGCTACAATCTGGACTTCGCGCGGAGCTTCTGGCGTGCAAAGCCATTAAGGAATTCTGGAACTTCGTACGAAAACTTACCGATCCCCGTCCGAAAAAGGCCAAGGTTTCCCTGAATGCCCTGGGTCGACAGATGCATTGTTCTCGATGAGGAGCCGTGCAATATTGAAGTGACCATTCTGTGGTGCAAGAAGCAGCACAGTCTCACCATCTCTGGTGGCTGAGTCAACAGATGCATTGTGCTCAATGAGCAGCCTTGCGATGTCAAGGTGACCCTCCTTCGATGCGAGATGCAGTGCAGTCGAGCCATCTTCGGCAGCCAGGTCAACAGATGCGTTGTGCTCAATGAGCAGCCTCGCGATGTCGAGCTCACCGTACTCCGATGCGAAATGCAGCGCAGTCCAGCCATATCTAGTGGCTGAGTCAACAGATGCATTATGCTCTATGAGCAGCCTCGCAATGTCAAGGTGACCCTGTGTCGATGCGAGATGCAGCGCAGTCAAGCCATCTTTGGCAGCCAGGTCAACAGATGTGTTGTGCTCAATGAGCAGCCTCGCAATGTCAAGGTGACCCTGCACATCGCAAAAGTGTGTTGCGCGTCAAAATGGGTGGTTCAATAATAAAAGTGCAAAGTGATAGGGTACGGCCAATTTTTCGGACACTCAAATATTAAATGTCCATTTGCAGACAAACGGCTCGTGGAAGTCGGTTCATTTGGGTATCATTTGACTCCTCTGATTGAGTTCTTTCATCTAGAACACTTTCCGAGGTCAAAATAATTGGTTGGGTTTTTTTTTGGACTTTGATAGTCCGGAGCTGTAGAAAGACCATAACACTATTGTTGTAGCGGTCAACACTATCACTCACTTGCATGAAACTGCACGACAACTTGGCTGGAACGTATCAGACTGGTCTTGAATCCATCGATCGACAGTGATTGACCTGCGAGGTCAACGGCCTCATGCCTTGACGATTGGGTGTTCTAGTCGACGTCGATCCCCATTTCCTCGTGCCTTACCAAATATATGAATAAATGACATACCTAGAGCCAATTCTCTATTTGCTACCCAAAAAGCCCCCGAAAGAGACAGGAAGGGCAGGAAATAGATTATTCATATTTTTCGGCTCTATCACCTTCCTCAGTACATACATGAATCCCTGCTCCCAAAAATTCAGCTCATTCAGACCAAATTTGGGCTCTGCAGAAGGGATCCATTGCCCGAGAAACCTGATATGCCAGACAGTGCACAATAAAATGTTTTTTTTGTATATCTCTCTATTACTAATAGCAGATGAATTAGCCCGAATTATCTAGCTATGTTTCATCTCAATCTGTGCAATACTCGTCGAGATATGGGCAAATCGGCCGTGGGAATCAAAAAAAAAATACCCAAAACGGCCATTTTTTGATTCGCGCCCTCGGTACTGCCGATTGCTGTAAACCGCTGCCGAAGAAGAATAGGACGCAAAGAAATCATCCACATAGACCAGGTGTCGGCAATGAAATAATAGCACTCTTTGACAATATCTGGGATCCGTGGGCCAAAACACGAAGGAATAGTGTCGCCAGATGCTTTTCCAGCTGCTGCGATGGCCTCGAAAACAGTTGGACCTAGATGATAGTTTCCCGAGCCTTCATCCATCCCCTTATGTTCGCCTGCCCAAAGCAGTATCAGGGTTTTAATGACTTTGTCCCAGACCAGGTGAACGAAGTCGTAGGGTAAGGAGTGAGGAATGGAGAGCGAGGAGAGTGTAGTCAGGAGCCTTGCAGGTGGACATGCCCATTAAAGGTGGACCAGTTTCGTGTACAGTGACGTCGACCTTGCCTTGTTTCCAGCCACAACCACACACCTTCCAGGCGGGAGCGATATCTACTTCGTTCTCTCAGAATAAAAATTTTCGGCGTTTTCTGAGAAATTGAGTCCGTGGAATCATCGTGTATGCAAAATGGGGTATAAAGTCTGAAAGTACTCAGAAAATGAACCTCACTCATGCTTTGATTGACCTGGATCGAAGGTGTTTTGAGCTCGCAATGCTCGATGCAAGATCGCCATTTTCAGCATTTTTGACGTAAATTTCTCGATGATTCCACGGACTCAATTTCTCAGAAAACGTCAAAATTTTTTATTCTGAGAGAACGAAGCAGGTATAGGGCAAATCTGATTCGATAGTTCTCCTTGAAATTTTGCTCGCTATCCTGAGCGGGGCCGATTTGAAACCCATTTTTGTTTGCGCTCAGGGCATCCACTTTGGTGGACCGGAGCACCCAAAAAGTATAAGCTGATGCCCGCATTCAACGGTCGGATTACTCAGTACGAACAATGTTTCGGGGAGAGAAAATCGGGTGAAACTCCGCCCACGCTACTACGACTCAATTCCACAATTCTTTTGAGGTGCTGGAATCAAGGATTGGCATCCAATACGCCTCGTCACCAAGTTACAAGAATTTTAACCGAGAAGAAATCGGAGGCCAGGTCGAATTTCAAAGAAAATCGGTTGAAACTCCGCCCACGCTACTTCGACTGAAGCACAAATTCCACAATTCCTTTGAGGTGCTGGAATCAAGTTTTGGCATCAAATGAATCTCCTTACCAAGTTACAAGAAATTTAACCCAGAAAAAATCGGGCGCGAGGTCGAACTTGAGAGCAAGTCGGTTGAAACTCCACCCACGTTACTTCAACTGAAGCACAAATTCCGCAATTCTTTTGAAGTGCTGGAATCAGGTTTTGGCATCCAATACGCCTCCTCACCAGGTTACAGGAAATTTAACCGAGAAGAAATTGTAAATTTCATATGATTATTCTAGCTTCGATACATCACCAATCAAAGTGCGAAAATATTCCGATACTGCGCGGAGTTTCAGAATATTGAGCGGAGTTCGAATTTTGCCGGACCAAGCCGGCACTCACTTCTCGCTCTTTTTCATGTTCTTTCCGTGCTTTTCCGCTGTGATCTGGGCTCTCTGTAACTGCTTTCATGGGTACTCTGTCTGAGTCGAGAACATCTCCTCAAAAATGCAGCTCGAAGCCAAAAACCAATCACTGCGTTCAAGGCCCCCCTAGACTTACCATCTGGCAAGGTCCCTATGCTCAGCTGGGCAGACCAC